>JAPQLA010000025.1:17234227-17249356 GCA_029822935.1 Naso vlamingii | reverse complement strand
TTTTCCTCTGATTTCAAGGTGGTGACAGAAGTTTGTTTTCCCAGCCGCCTCAGACGGCACCGCCTTACTGAACCTGCACTCTGCCAAGTGTCTCTTCTTGTAAGCTGTTTTGGATATGAATTCTCAGCCAAACTTAGACGAATCAAAAAATCAAACTGCAAATTATTTAAGTTATTGGCTGCATTTGAAGAAGAAAGTTTTACATCTTATCACAGTCATTATTGTAACAAATAAATCTTTTGTGGTCTTAACTTGTCTTGATTAAAATTCCAGTCTTCTATGTCCAAGACCCAGACAAGACCGAGTCAAAAAGCGCTCAATCCCAAGACGAGACCAAGACCTTCAAAAAGTGGTCTCAAGACCGAGACTGATCTGAGTACTACAACACTTGTGCTCTCACACTGCTGTGTCTGGCTCAGTGCTCTCTGTGGGCGACACAAAGAAACAACAAACTGAGCTGGAGCGAGTCCACACGTGCCGGTAAAAACATCAGAAGAAGATCTGGAAACATCTCACAAGCTCGCCCCTCACTTCAGAGCAGGATGGAGGAGGCTGCTGTGAACCTGATAAGGGATGCGCAGAAACCAAACACCCTCTGCATGACCTGCTGCCACCAACACGGGCAGCTGCACTGACATCAGAAAACCACACAAGGTGGCAGAACTGAAAAACCAAAGCAAAGAGGCTGACGAGCTCACCTCTGCACACTGCAGCCAGGTTGGCAGTCAGCTCAATAACCAGAACAATTCTACTAGTTGGGTAACTAGTTCAATTGCTTTTATTTACTTGCCTTTGCCTCTCTGGGAAGCTCCCTCATATCTCTACCTTGCTGCCGTTTTATTATATTCTTTCATGTATTTTTGTGCAATTTTAAACAATATGTAAAATTGTGCAGTTTTTCAGTGGGCCTGTCGGTACCAATGCAGGCATGAATTTATAAATCAAATCAAAACAAATTGCACGGAAGCTATAATTTCCTAAGTGTTCTAAGTTTCATTGTTGCAACTGACCTGAAATTTTGTCTGAGGTGACGACCCAGAGGTCAGACTTTATTTTGTTGAAACAGGAGGAAGTCAAAGGGAGCAGCGGCGCGCTCTGAGCAGATGCGTTGTCATGCTGGAGTTCTCTATTGTCATCGCTCCACAGATCAGGTCGTTTGTTCTTGCTCAGACGTCTCAGAGTTTTTCAGCAGTACTCAGCATTAACAGTTTGACCCTGGGAGGTGAATTAACGGTGCACGACACTGTGACTGTCACAGAAAACTACCAGCATGCTCTGGGTTGTGCTCCTGACTTGGTGCACCTCTTTTAGTGGTCGTCTTCTTCCTGTCATGTACAAAAATACAAGTTTATTTGTTATTTATTTCCTGCAGACACAAAACACCGAAACATCGAAAAACTGTCTGTTGTGAAATTTCCTTTTTTAAAAAGTTCATACAATAAAAAAACAACAATGAACTTCTTAAGTGGATTAAAATCGAAATCATCTTTTCTTTTAACTTAAATGTACAAGTTTAATTTGTTGTGATTTGAACTTACGTAAATCATGAATGAAGTGGTGATTAGCTTGACCACTTCAGAACATATAAAAATGAGAATTCTTTTGACTGGATGATAAAATTGGTCAGTGAATGGTCTCCATTCATGAGCAGCCGCCACTTTCCACCCCTGAAAAATATTCCCAAGTGCATTTATTTTGTACTGCTGCCTCTCTGAGACAACACTGTGCTTTCATTCACCACACTGTGCGTCGTAGTGAACAGTGAGCAAAACACATTTCATCTCTCAACTTATTATAAAGCCGAGCCACAACGGCAGATGTGCAGGAATCACCTTTTACACATTAAAGCTCATTGTTTCGGAAGCCTTGACAGAAAATACTGAGAGGAGGGTCGAGCCTTCATAAGGGATGCTGGCATGTACAGTATTAACGTCTGACTGCCAGAGGAGGCGAGTGAGAGGCTTCTAAACACAATGCATGTGTTTGTTGTTTTTAATTGTGCTGGTGTTCATATGTGGGTCTGTTAAGGTTTCTTTATTTGTCTTGACAGAAACTTTCCTCACATGCAGTCCGTAGGACAAAAACCATTTCTGCTGCAGCTCTTCTTGTGTCCTTGCAGTCTCCTTGAACATCTGAACTCCTGCCTGCTCAGACAGCAGTGACCCTCCTCTCTGACCGCTCATGTTAAATTTATACATATACAATATGTATGTGCACTATAAAAGCTTAGAAAAACCTGCAATGACAAAGGTGTGAGACACCTATAGACTGGCATATTCCAGAATAAGGATAGCAGTAAAGGAATGAGCAGTGCAGTACTGTATCTTACTCCCTTGGATACATACTGTACTTTTAAAAAGCCTAGACAGGATGATTTGGATCAGTCAAAAGAAAGGGCTCACACAGACTCCGATCGCCGGGAAAAATCCAGCAGAGAAGGCGAATTAACATCCTCACTGGAGCCGTGATAAGAAATGAGTGCCTGTGAGAGACAAATAAAGGTGAGATGTGAGATTTCTCCTCGCTGAGATAATCATGTGAACGGATGAGGCCGGCTTGGACGAGTCTCTGACGCTCACCAGCAAAACGGAGCTGACAAATACGGCGGCTGGGACATGATGAGAACGATTATGTGCGTGGCTCAAAAAAAAAAAAAAGGCCTCAGTGTGGTGAAATCTCTTAATGTTCTTGGATGGAGATGGTGAGTCACACTCGAGAACTGTGTATGTGTATGTGTGTGTGTGTGTGTGTGTGTGTGTGACTAACTAGCCTAGCTTTAGTGTCACCTTCCCCTTATCGCCTGCCACTCATCCTCGGTGTGCATGCATGTTGAAGAATTTATATGCGTGTGTGTGAGTGTGTGTGCCTGTTTACTCATGAACAGTATTGTTGCTTTCCATTACGTGGTACCAGCTCTACTCTACTCTGCTCGCCTTTGCTATCGGGTCCCTTTCTAGAGGTTGTTTTCCATTACAAGATAGTACTCATGATAATACTGCCTCCTGATCTGTCAGGAGAGGCCTAAGCATCTGGGTTTAGCCCTCTCTGACCAATCAGTGGTCTACGTGTTTCACGTCACCTTTTATTACCTGCTCAGCTTTTTTGGAACATTGATAGAGTAGGTAACAAAAAAGTAGGTGTGAAGGAAATCTTCTTCCCAAAGCCTTTTGTTTCAGGCCTCCCTGGTCAAACTAGGGTCGTCAAGTCCTCTTTTCATATCAGTGCCAACTCATGTTGGCTGTCCAAGGTTGAGGGTGAGACTGTTTAGGCTGCCGACCAGCTGGTAGACGGGTAAAGATGCATCTGTGAGGGAAGGGCTCAATGTGGCAGCACACAGGACAGCCTCAGACTTGGCACAACTCAGGTTCACAGTGTGTGCTATCGCTAACTCTCCTTGGTGCATCAAGTCCGTCAAATAAAATGTTTCTGCGTAAGACATCTTCTTCTGACTTCCTCACTGTCCCACTCACCTCTGACCAGATTTTTCTTCACAGTAGGTACCGGGCACTTTTACATCATGGAAAACCAAGAGAAAAGTAGAGCCGGGACCATGCCTCCGTATTAGCTGCTGCTGGCTCATGTAAGTTGTCCTTCTTGCTGCCAACGCCGTCACAATTATTGGGCTCTTGAAAGAAGCTTTGGACACCCAGCTGCCGTGACATTTTTCAATGGCTTAAGTCAAAGAAAAACTTGAGATCAAGACAAGACTCTAGTCAATAGCTAATTAATTTGACACACCCGCCACCAACTGGACAGGAGTGGGAATTACAATCTGTCAAAATGACGAACAGCCTTCAAAATTTTCCATTATTGTTAATAAAAAAATGTCAGTAACGAAAAAAATTTGGTTAACGCAACCTCTGCATGTGATGGATAAGCAACTGATAACTCTCTTCTCACACACCCACTTCATCTTTCCACATAAACGTTATTTGAGACGAGGTGTGAGTTGGCTTTGAATAAGCGTGGCTCTTAATGGCTTTGTTGTTGTTGTTTGCCTTCCAGTTTAATTTGGGACAGGAGACCTCGTGCTCGTGAGCTCACTCCACTGTAAGCTTGACGGGCTGAATTCCTCAGAGTCTGCTGCTCGAAGGGGGCGGCGAGGCGGACAGGGAAAGACTTTGACAGCTCTCTGCAGCTGGAACAGAACAAACGTGGGCCTGGTTTCGTTCTCATTCCCGTTGACTTTGTGCTGAATGTGAGGTTTTGCTCAAATGACTTCTAAGCCGCAAATCCCGCTGAGATTCTCAGGTCGTATTCCAGCATTCCCAAAGAGGAAGTTTGTTCTGGGGAAAAAACAAGGCGACGTGAAGAAAGAGGACAAAAGAGGGAAACAGATCCCAATGCTGAAATAACATCTGTCACATGTGAAGACTTTCCTCTCATCCTTAAAGCCCGCACACGTCTGCTTTCATTTGCCATGGTTTGTAGGCCATTTTATAACCTCAAATTACAGTTATAGTTTGAATCAAAGTGACAGTGAGTGGTGTGTGTGTCCAAAAACAGCTCACCTGTGTGGCATATCAATGAGGACAGGCTGTTTGAGGGGAAGCTTCAGTCCTGTGGAGCTCATTCCAGCCTTTGTTTCAGCTCATTTGATTGAACAGCTTTGTTTAGTGAACAAAAACTCATCCATTCACATCCATTGATCAGTTTCAAACAGTACAAACTGACCCAGAAACATCCACAAATTCAGCTTTGATTACTTGGGAAACTTGAAGCGTAAGCAGAATGAAGTTCTTGATGACGTAGCTGCAGTAGATATGATTCTCTCTCACTGATTCTATCAGCTGGTAAATTTTTGTGCCTATAGCTTTGAATTAAATTCTTTAGTCCTTTTAAATCTGTGCTTCTCCTCACAAGCTGGAGATAGATTAATAAAATGAAACGCAGTGCTGTTGCTGCACTCTGCCATCTTTTCTGCAGAACTTGCAGAATGTTCGAGCTCCCCTCTCATTAAGTGTGCAAATGGTCTCTTTGACAGCCGGTGTCAAAAACATGCAAGAGGTCTATTAATAAACGATCGGAGCAGCACACTGGAGGGGCAACCTCAGCCAGCCGTTAACCTCAGTGCTTGTCTTTTCCATGAATTTTTCAATTCCTCATTAAGGCTTTAGCCATTAAAAGTGGATTTGTTTCAACTACACACTGTCAAACAAATGACAAATATGTGAAGGCAATGAAAGTGCCACATATCCACAGAGCACATTTGCATGGAGACCTAGAGGCAGATGAGTAATTTGATAAAGCCTGCAGCTAAACTAGGAGCCATTTGTTGCTGCCTGAAGCCACAGAGCTGGATAAAAAAAAAATAAGTTTTTTCATGCTGGTAAAGCAGTGGGGAGACGGAAGAAAATGCACTTTTTTTATCATGTTCTTTAAAGAACTTGCAAAGTATTTGAGTGGAAGCACAACACAAGCAATGTTCACATTGTGCTTGTGGAACTTTTTCACCATGTGAGAGAAAAAACATCTCCAGAGTTTAAATGAAGTGACCTCATTTCTCCACTTCACTTGTGTCCCAGCTGAAATGTTGTCTCTCCTGTTCACCTGCTGTTGTGATGTAAATGAGATGCATATTTGGCTCATCCTGCTCTGCTCAAGTGGAAAGGTAAATATTTGCATTATGCTGGCAGGCGGGGGTGCACGCCATGTTGCATTATTCCATTAACCCGACGCTTCACACACAACAACTCTGTACGTGCACTAATCAGCCTATAGCTCCACACATACCAGAGCCCTGCATGTGTGTGTGTGTGTGTGCGTGTGTGTGTGTGTGTTTGTGCTGGTCGAACTGCTCGTGTTGATGCCTGATTTATTTTTTTATTTCCAATTTTTGTGTTCTGATGGCTTCTGTACACACTTGGTAGTTTTTTTCCCCTCAGATGTTTTCATCCATGAAAATGCTTCAGGTGTGTCAGATGTAATGAGCTCGGTGTTCTCCCATTTGAGCTGTTATTGATTTGATTCCATTGAACGACGAGGTGAAAATTCGTTCCACGCCATCGTCTCACTGATGCTGGATTGTTTTCGTTTTTAGTCTGGATAATTGACCCCTTCCTCTGCCCACGTTTCAGTCAAATGTTTTCAGGTCACAAACTCTGTAATTATTGATTCGTCATCCTCAGTTAAATGAGGAAGAGCGATGTACTGCACAGAACATGTTGTGTGTTTAATAGGCATGTGATAATGGAAAATTTGAACACGTGAAGGAATGGATGCAGATCGGATGAAGGTCTTTTTGACTGTAAAATCCAAGACAACCCATCCAGCACATGGATGACACTGCTGCTTGTCACAGTGCAAATAAATTGTCTCAGTTTGTATATTTACAGTCGACCTTGGGACATTATTTGATATATGAGTAACAGATTTATATTTACACTGCCATCCAGCAAGCCAATTCATACAAGCTAGGTCAAGTGTGAGTGAAGAGACTGGCAGAGAATGCCGGTAATGGCAGACAGCATTGCTTTCCAAAGGTAAAATATTGTAACTTTTTAGTTTAGTTTTACAACAAGATGTTACGTTAATCCTCAAATGCCTCATGCAAGTAGAAAACATGACCGATCTCGACTATGATTGATTTAGTGCAATAATTCCTTCGGTTGTATTTACACAGCCTGCAAACCTACTGAGATGTCAAACAAAACGCTGACAGATGGAAATTGATCAGCACAGAGCCGTTTGACTTCCAATTTAACTTTTATGTTAAGCTTGCAATAGAAAAATAAGAAAAGGCTGCATTTTTCAGCCACAAATTACATAAAATAGAAGTCATGAAATAATTTCATTAAGTATATTTTATTCTATTCTTTTTATACAACACAACATCACTGCAGCAACACATCGTCGTGGCTGTTTCATTATGTCGTTCTCTCATTCCGTCGAACTGTTTGTTTTTTGTTCACAAGGTGTCTTCCACTGTCTACTGTTTATCGCCTGCCTGATTCCATGTAAATGCAGCTTTACACACCTGGTGTGAATATTTCGCACGTCAATAATATTTTTCAAACTGCTGGTTGGTCATGAGTACTTCTACACAAAACACAAAAATCACACTGCGAAAAAGCAATACTTTTATTTTTTGCATTGAGGTCAATTTTTCGGAGCTTCTGCACCGTAAACAAAGGCATCAAATCAACCACGATGGTTGCGCGAAACCGACGTCACGTTCGTCTCCTACAACAACATCAACAATGGCTGAATCTCTAAATCACAACACGGTATAACAACATCATGTGACTATTTAACAGCTCATGGAAACACAGCCTCCACCCGTCTGTCTGTTCCGATGCTTCGTGCAGCTCCTCAGCAGCGAGAGGCAGGAAGCTCTGCTGCAGTGACGTGAGCTGTCAAAACTCTTTCACAAATTTGTGTTCCTGCCGGTGTGAATAGTTTTCATGTGAAAAATTTGCATTTGCAAATTTCGTGTCATTTGTTCGTTATGCACTTGATGTGTGAAGGCCTTTAATCTGAAGTTGTAATAAAGATGAACCTAACTGGCCAAAATGTGTGCTGTTTTTTAAGCAGCAGTCTCATGTGGAACATTAGGGCACAAAATGGCTTGTGATCATGCTTCTTTTGCAGTATGTTCTTTTTTTCCTCACACAAACTAAAAGCAGTTTTTGCATATTTTTGAAGAAAAAAACAGTCAGGTCTTTTCCTGTTGCTGCTCTTGTTTAATTTGTATCTGAACAACATGAAGCAACTCTTCAAACAAATTCAAAGTCTGTAAAAGTTGCTCATTAGCACATGAGAGCCTCATTAGCACTGGGTCGTTGGCCCATCTCCGACAGAAGCTGTTCTATAAATGAAACACAATGAGACGAGTATTTTAGAAGGTCACAGATTCACATGACAGTTCGTCTGATGTTTATTTGTAAGATGTGAGAGGCAGTCATCTGCAGACTGTGTTGAAGGACTCATCGGGAGCTGGATGGACGCAGCATCATGGCTGCGGCTGCACATCAAGGACAAACATTTGGTATTTCAAACGTCGTCACCTCTCAGGGGTTCAGTGAAGTGACTGGCTTCCATTTGAACGCTGAGATGAAGAAAACGCAGTTTGACTAAAGTTAGTTGGCGCCTGATCAAATAAACCAGCAATATAAATCAGTACTTAATTTGACACGCTGTCACCTGAAACACTTACAGAATCTAAGTCACTGAATATTCCACTGGATGACGTCACTGTGGAACATCTCGCTGCGCCTGGAAGCGTCAGGCGTTACACAGAGAGAACTTTCCGGGAAAATGAAATTGGCAAAAACATGGCTGCTGAAGTGGCTGCTTTGCCTTTGCTCACCGCGGCGGTGTGAGTCTCTCTGGCACTGCTGTCTTCTGAATTCAAGCCAAGGCCTCCTGCCTTCCACTGAGGTACAGCAGTTGCAGCTGCGCAGGACTTTAAAGAGAATATTTAAATGCCTGCTGATAAATTGGGTCCTGTGGTGTGCAGAGTCTGTTTGTTCACCTCATGTGATTTTTTGTCCTTGTCGAATGATCTTGCAGTCTGCACAGTCAGCACTCGGATCCATCTTATACTTCGATACGTCTGTAGTTCTCATCCAGCCTTCTCTGTCGAAGGTTTAACTGTTGTTCTCTTTCTCCAAATTGCATTGACCTGAAGGCATGATCAGCTCACGTAAAGGGCAGATGATAATGCTCATGCTGATAGCATAATTATCAGCCTGGCCTGATAGGCCAATTAATGTCTTCTTACAGAGGGATTGTGGAGTGGAAGCTTTGTAATTTACCCCAGTGCTGAGCACAGATCACAGCATCATGTGAAACCAGAGGTGAGCCGTTCAAACCGAGCTGCAGGAAAGCTCTCACTTTTCATACGGTGCACAAATAAGGTTGTGGTTGCATCGAGAATGAAAAACATGCTAATCCAGCAAAAATCCCTCAGGATCAGTTGCTGTTGAAGGAGGCTGCACACACCTACGCTTTTCCAACCGAGTGAGCTCAGCGTACTTTGTAGAGGAGATATTATTCAAATCGGCTTGAGAAAACTGTGCCACATCCTCGCCCGTAGTGCTAGTCTCTGTGTAGCTGCCGTGTGTGAAGTCAGCTAATAATAATGTGTTAGACGGAGACAGACTTAAAATACATTACTCAGGCATGTTGTAGAAGATTTTTTTATTTGATCATCAGTCTTTTACAGATTTATGGGCTTTTCAAAAGGTATTACATTTAGGTACACACACATATAGTGTAGGCAAGAAACTCCACCATCACAACAGAACTCCTAAACCAATACAACCCACAGCTGTCAATTACTCTAAATAATTAATGCCAAACATATTACTTGGACTGTGGCCTCGCCTCGTTACATCCCCTCGTCGACTCTTTTCATTTATGCAGTGGGCTAATACGAGAGGGAGCAGTTTAAGCGCTCGTCCATCCCCTCAAGCGCAGTATCCCGTAGCAAAGGTTACTCTCTCTGCTGTAATCATCGGGAAAATTTGCAGCATGAGCACACTCACTTAGAGCCTGCTAATCTTCAGCTCTGACTGTTTCTGTGGAGGCCAAAGGGAGGAGGAGCACGTGTCAGTGCAGTTTTTAAATAAGGACGTGAAGTTGATGGCTAAGGGACAAAATATTAGAGTGCCCAAGTCCCGCCCTTCTACTTTCCGTCCATGGGACCTTAATCCAGAAAAAAATGAATGCAGTCCTCGATAAAAAAAGAAATTATTTTCTGGCCCCGTTTGGCTATGATGTTTAAAATTTAAAAGACAATTTTTCATATTAAAAAAGTCACATTTTGTTGTAAAACAGAAAAGTAAAACGATTTTTTTTGTTTGTTTGGGTTTTTTTGTTTTTTTCTGTGAAACCGCTCAGTGAACTACGTTTTTCGTCTTGCATGATATCCGTCACCAACGCTAACATGGCTGTAAGTTAACTCAGTTTCTTTGGTTCCTTCAGAACGAGGGAAAATGGGTTAAAAGAGGTGCAAATCATTCAAAGCATGGACATTGTGAGAGCTGCAGCTCAGCAAACACAGAGTCAGTCGCTTCTGTCACAGATTGTTGTTCAGACGTCACTCACACCGCGATCAGGTGTCGTCTTTCTAAATACATATTTTCAAAGTCTGATACTTCAGCAGTTGTGTGATTAACTGAGACTTTCTTAACTTGAAAAAGTATCTTTTACCTTGACACACATCATATTTGAGATTGGCAGAACAATTTAAACAGGATCAAAAAATAATTTGTCTTTTTCTATTGATTTCTGTTCATATTTTTTTTCTGAAACAGGAACAGACTCGGCCACCCTATCGACTGAATATTCTGGATGGAGGTCTGAACTTCAGAGGTCTGCAGGTCATGAGAAAGTCTCACGTTTTTGCGTTCAATTCCCAAGTCAAAATTGTCGAGTCACAAGTCCTAAAGTTTGCATTCTGTCAAAATGCACTTTTCACAAAAACATTTTGCCACTTAAACAGAAACTCAAACTTTAAATGGCTCGGTCTCCGTCTGTGAATCTTGATTAACGTGTTAATTTCTTGTTGGTGTTTTTGTACATGAATGAGCTTCTCTCCTGCAACTTGACTGTTGAATTGGATCAAACAAAATAAATCTGGAGAAAAAGAGGTGACTTCAGTCGTTTTAACGTTGGGAAATGAATTGACTTGTGTCATACTTTTTGTCACCTGTTTAATTTGCTCATGCATTTTTGATTTCGTCTGGTAGGCTCTAAAATCATCACATTTGTGACTTGAGTCCAAGTCATGTGACTCCAGTCCATACCTCTGCTGTTATTTTCTGCAGCTCTTTTACCCGATCCTGCTTCCATGGCAACCTCATTAAACCTTATCATGAAGTTACACAGGGATGCTCTGAGAGTCTTAATTGAAATGATGCCATAGGCGAGAGGTAGAGTTTAAAGAGATTGTGACGATACTAAAAATTCCTTCAGCTTCAAGAGTGAAGCTCTCTGAGAGGAAAGAGCGAAGAAAACACATCTGACGTCATTCCTGTTTATCCCCAAACAGGGAGACAAGACAATAAAATTCAGCACTCAAAAAATCATTAAAACATTAAGTGATAAAAGAGCTGACTGAAATTTGAATGTACACTTGTGTTTCTGCTCAATTAAAATACATTTGCTATCTGTGGTGATGTAGATGAGACACTCAAGTACAAGAGAGTTATCATAGCGATCACACAACCAGAGAATTAAAATGGGAACTGTGTTTTCTGTCCAACCAGCCAGCACATTCCAATAGCCTTGACTGCGTTCAGCACGCAGATTTGAGCTGCGTGATCATCACAACGTGATAACCAGCAAGCAGAGGCGGCACTCCTCTGTTACAGTCCAAGTCCAGCTTCAGTTTGTCACAGGATGGAAGAAAAACTTTTAACTTGTTTTCCAAACAGCTTTTTCGGATCAAGGTCAGGGTTACGGTGTTCAACAACCAGCCCATATGAAGCAGCAATATTATTTGTTTGGAGTCATATATGTCTGATTTTTACTTTCCAATATTTTCTGAGTCTCTACCAACTCAGGATGGAAACATTTGGCTTTTCAGCTCCCTAATGTTCTGCTGTGTTTGTCAGCCGGTTGCAAACATTTTGGTTGGCTTATGAGGCACAACAGGTTTTTCAAAGCTTTTTCTTTGGGAAAAAAAAAAGTACCTCCATTGTTAAAGCAAAACTATTATTTCTATTCCCTTTAAATGATTGTTAATACTAAGAAATAAAGATTTATTCAGAAGCTCACTGATTGGATTCAAGGTTTAAGCTGAAGTTAGCAGACTTCTTGTCTTTTCTTTGGAGTATATAAATCATAATTACAGAATTTTGTTGTCTCCTTCGCTTTTTGATAATTATGCTCATTTTGCACAGACAAAGAATACTAGGTTAACTCCCGCACACTGTCTAACTTGCAAAAAGAAACATTTATTGCAATGTTGCAGTAAGAAAACGCTGCAATAAACGTTTCTTCTTGCAAGTTAGACAGTGTGCGGGAGTTTACCTGATAGCTTCCAATGGACACATTGCCCTCCTACACACCTATCTATGAAATAGATGTGCAAAGTATTTTTTCAAGCTTGAATCATGCTCAGACAAAGAGTTAAAGAGTCTGTAATAAACAATATGTAATACAAAAAAATATGTGGCCCCATATGGTCTCTCTCTTTCTCATGCTCAATAATAATAGGCTAATAACTATAACAGTAATAAACAATATTTATGTAGGACTTTTCATAACATAGCATGCACATGAACTGCTTAACAAGAAAAAAAGCACTGAAAACAAAATAACATATTTAAAATGGAAAGCATCAAAATAATAAAATGCTGTTGGGGGATTTGGTGAAGTTGAGCCGATGAAATAACAGTTAAGTTAAACATGGCTAACTCATGCATGTTGCCTTACTCTCCAGTTTTCCTGTTCCTCTTCACTATAAATCTACCAAAGGCTGACAAATCTCCAACCCAGAATAAATAAACAAATCACCGCAGAACATTTTTCTTCTTTGTTCCTACACGTCTTTATGGCTACAGTGTGTAAAACCTGAATGCTTTATTCTGTCCCTGTCTGTGAGCATATGGCAAGGCTTGCACTTTCTTTTCTAAAGCTGATAAATGTAAAATATCGCCGTGCTGCCTGAAAGCACGCAGGTTGTTTTACATGACTGAACTTTGTATCTCTGCTCAGGACTAAAGGATGCGTTGCATCGGGTAAGACCGAGAGCAACACTGCTTATCTACACGGGAGAGAGGCAGAAAGCAAACTCAAGATTTATTATTTTTATTATATTATTATTTATTATATTATTATTATATTATGTTATTTAGATTTTGGCCAGACATAATATTGTTTGAGCCACTAACAGAGGAGAAAATGTTGCATGTAGGCTGCTGATGCTGTGCAGTTGGGCCAAACACTGTCAGACAAAGTCTCTACATCGATGTGCCAGCATGTGCCAAGACCCCGAGCTCTGCCAGGACACACTGTCACCCAGAACTAATCTAGCACAGACAGGCGTGGACAGGACACACTTTCACTGATTTACTCACATCCAGTGTAGCCTGACTGCTGTTTTCTGTTGCTGACTCACACTTAATTTAACATTTTAATGCAAAAAAAACCCCAAAACAACATCCCGCCTATAAATATGTTAAGAGGCCTGGAGGAGGGACGATGCTGCTTCATATTAAAACTGTATTTGGTTCTTAACTAAACATCTGTACAAAAGCAAAACACATCAGGATCCAGATGATGTGAAGTAAATCATTATTGACAGTGTATCTCTTTCCTAAACTCCTCTCTCCATGGTGAAGCAAAGCTGTTCCACTGTTACCATCAGGTTTTAACGCAAACCTGAAACCTGCTCCAAAAGCCTCAGTCTGCCACGTGCTGAAAAAAACCAGTGGGTGCCGCGTCTAAGGCCCCGGCCAAAAGGCTCAGCTGTGCTTTGTGCTGGGAAATGGACTGCTGCACTCTGCCAAAAAGCCCTCAAAGTCATTTCTCCCAACTGTAGTCTTGGGGATTCTTGTTAATCCACCGTACCCATCATCTCTAAATAAGTGGTACATTGTGGAGAGGGCAGTTTAGAAAGAGTGGTTGGAGGCTGGACACTTACAAGGCCTATCATTCTTCATTTCCACTCCACTGAGCAAAGCAAATTGGAGGAGGCCAGCGGGAACAGGTAGGGAGGCAGGAAGTCTCTATGTCAGGTGTTGTTAAAGTACTTTCCTCTCAATTTCCGAATGCATTTCTCTTTATGGCAAATAAAATACGCACATGCTTGACTGAATCAACTGAAATGTGAGTATGCAATTTGGGATGGAGTGCATGTTTTCACCATCTGCTCCATCTTTACTGTTCATAGCTCTAATTTATTTTGCTGGGTGTTTACTCCAAATATACCCAACACAAACTTTATTCAGAGTAGCCATTTTTTCTCTAAACTCTAAGATGCCAGGGGCTGTTTGACTCCCCAGTCAAAGTCTGCTCTAAAAGTAATAAACCACAGCTATGAGAGCGAATGAGTTGTTTGTTTCACGTCACCGCTCTGCCAGATATTTGTTTAATAAATTGCCAAGGGGTAAGGCGATTATACAAGCTAATTCTCATTGTGGCATTAATTGCCAAGTAGCTAATTAAAATGCACAGTGATTGGAGTGTACACTGTCCCGCAGGATGTAATAAAGCTGGTATTACACACACTTGATCGTGAGACTGATGCCATAATATGCACCATCTCTTCCATCAGCATTAATGAGGTCTTGAAATTGTGCTTTCTGTCACCTTTTGTTACTCACAGTCGTCTCTGGAAACCATATCCGCCACTCTCATTTCCTGTCACTAATAACACATTAAAGGACTAGCCTCCTGAAAGCAAGAATGATGGGCCATGTTTAGTTATGTGAAACTACTTATTGGGCTTTTATTGCTAAGGGCAATAGGGTTAAATGGGCAGGATTAGCAGACTGATTAAAAATATTATCCCACTAAATTGAAACATGGAAATGAGCTGACGCTACACTGTCTTCCACACTGTCTTGTTGTTTTTGGTTGATTTCTCTGATGCTTATCTGTCATTATCTGATGAATTATTGTACACATCCTATTTAACTTTTTGTCCTCTGGAGGAAATTAACCCTGAGGTAACATTTTAGTACGTTACAGATTTGAACGGTAAACTCTGATCTGGTTTACTCCGCCATCTGTACCCTTACTTGGTAGGCAGGGTTTATTTCAGATGGTGATAGCTAGTGATGTGTCTTGACGTGCCGAGGCTTCAAAGCGTGTATCGAGTAATCTAGGAAGTATTTTGCGAAGCGCGCATCGAAGCGCGTATCGATGACGTATGCGATGACGCCCGAAGCCTCGCCGGAGCGTTGCTCCGCCTACTGGTTCAGGAAGAGGTTCGCGATTTGGCACGCCACTCGAAATATAGACCGATGAACCGGTGACTCGGTGAATAAAAATGAATAAAAATGATTCAACCAAGTTCACCAAGCACATTCACTGACCCACAAACCATGTTAACACAAGCATATTCATTGTCCTCACCCCCATTCCCACTTTCCCTTAAGACTCTTTATGAACACAAATCGCCTGTTTAAACCAGTAATCAGTTCAATATACATATATATACTGACCACTAATCAT
>JAPQLA010000025.1:17223493-17234127 GCA_029822935.1 Naso vlamingii | reverse complement strand
ACTGAAGCCCCAAGAAGCTTTGCCCTTGAGTGAACCAATTTGATGAAAAGCTTCAATGCTTCATGAAGCTTCATCTCGCCATCACTAGTGATAGCCACGTCAGCTTCTTAAGCATCGAACCTAAAAAATAAACCCAACCCAATTCTTTACTTAACACACTTTTTCTTTTTTTTCTTTTTTTTCCCAAATTGTTGTGGGAGAGATTTTGGTAGCCTATATTTATTCTGGAAGTTAATGTCAAAGAAAACACTTTCCAAAAAAGTTCACAGCACCTAAAAATTACAAACTTTTTAGTACCAAAACATTTTTTTAAAATCATTGCAGGTTTTTTGCTGCTAATGTATTAATCACCAGAGACTTCTGCCACGAGGTGCATGATGCTTTGTGAGGAACTGTCAAGGTGAGATTTCTAGATGACAGTAATCTGTCTAAATTTAACAAATGTGGTCTGTACGATATTAAAGTTAGCATAATATTATAAAAACTTTATTTTATAAAATTTTATAAAAAGAAGAAGAAATGCATTACTACAGGGGCCGAGAGCAGCCATGGTCGCTACTTTTTTTTTTCATTTTGTTATCACGAAGTAATTATCTCATTATTGCTGTATAAGGTCTTATCTTGTGATAACAGAATAAATGAATGCGTTATAACAAGTTTTGTTATCTTGTGATAACAAGTTATTTTTTCTCGTTGTCCTTAGAAAACAATTTGTAATCCTGTGACAATGAGATGATTATTTTTTGATTACAGAATTATATATATATATATATATATATATATATATATATACACACACACACACACACACACACACACACATTGGCGATCATTGTCACCCTTGGCTTCCGTGTATTACAAAGAAAGTGTCAAAATAAATTTTATCAAGAAAACACCTGGATATTACTCTTTTGCAAATTGCCTCATCAAGACCTCAAATCTATAGTTAACGTTATTATATTACATTTTTTTAACGATTACGCTACTCTGATCTTGAGAGATTCACTGTGACACAAATACCATGAACTACAAGCTCATATACCTCCTCTGTTTTTAATGAAGGTACGCCTCTTCAGCACTGTCACATAACTGGGATGTAACATGAATAACGTCACACTCTCAGCCTTCCTCTTATGTGAACAAAAGTGCCTGTGGTTGCTGCCTTGAGTGTCCAAGCAATCAGGAGAGCTTAGAGGCATAAAGTTAGCTGCTACCCTCCTGCTGTCAGTCTGCTAGACCTCCATGCTGGAGCCCTGGTCCAGCCTGACAGGACAGCCCCATATGTCAGCCAATACCTTTAGGGTCCTGATTATTTGTCTTTCTCTGGAAATATCTCAAAGTCAGCATCTTTGATTTTCATTCCACTGGCTCTGTTAAAGTGTCCATTATTTTCTATATGTCACTGTGAAAGTAACCAGCTGCCAAGTTCATAACGCACCAGTTCTGCGTTAAACCATGAGTTAGGCAATTTACCTCAAAATTAATGCAATAAGTCATTTAATTAGATATTTGACATTTTGGGAAATAGGCTTTTTTCTTTCTTGCTGAGAGTAAGATGAGCAAATTCTACTTTTTTTTTCTTTTGCTTAATATGTAACTGTAGCCTGCAGCCCATTAGCTTCGCTTAGCATACAGAGTGGAATCAAAGAAAAACAGCTAACTTGGTTGGATTCAAAGGTGGAAATATTTGGCTTAGCTTAGCTTAGTGTAAAGAGTGTAAACAGAGGGAAACAGCTAGCTTTGTTCTGTTCAAAAAGGAAGCCAATTTTTAGCACTAGAACTACCAGAGGTTGCTGTATACCTGAAACCGCCAAGGGGTAAAATTTACCCACTATTAGAATGCACTGATTTTCAAGGTACAAGAATCATTTAGCCTATTTATCAACACAGGGTTGTATAATGAAATGCTAGCTGTGGTGTCTTTGTGCAGCTTACAAAATGACAACATGGCAATAAAATACATGTATTACAAAAAACTTCAATTATAAAGCACTTTTCTGAAAAAGTTTACAAAGTGCTTCACAGAAAAAAACAGCACATAAAACAGTACAAATTCAACAATTTATATATATATACAGACACACACACATGCAAATTGTGTCTATGTGTGATGTCTGGACTATGCTTCTGTGTGTGTGTGTGTGTGTGTGTGTGTGTGTGTGTGTGTGTGTGTGTGTGTGTGTGTGTGTGAATGAGTGCTTGAATTAGCCTACAGGTCGGAATGTAGAAGTTAGCTAGGAATTTTATCTATCATGGTTTGATAAAAATAATAGCCAAGGCTATTCAGCATTAGTTTGGTGATCATGTAACCAAAAAAAACGGCAAGTTTATGGAGTGAACTTAAACCTGATTTATTTTCATGCATCACTTTCTTTTATCCGTGTTGCAGGGTAGTCTTTGACTTATGAAGCAGCTCTATGAAACACAGTAGTAGACAAAAGGCGTTGCCATAGCAACACACAATGTTTCAATCTATAAGCGTGAAATGAATAGTGCGAAAATAACTGCATTCTCTATATGTGTAAACTTTACCTGCTTGCGCTTATAGGTATAAATGGCCATTTTTCTGGCTTTATGTTGACAATTTTTAACATTAGGGGGAGCTACCGAACACACTTTTAGGAAAAGTCAAAGACTGGGATGCTTAAATATTTCATGGAAAAAAGTTAAATACAATTAAAAGACAGCTGCAGGTAAATTTTACCCATTGGTGGTTCTAGTGTTAATTAGCATAAGTGGAAATGGGAAAACAACTAGCTTAAACTTAAACTTAAAACAAACCCAGATATAGCACATAAATAAGTCATCTTTAGAGGAGCTGATCTTGTTATATTTAGACAGAGCCAGACAGTTTCCCCCTGTTTTCAGTTTTTATGCTAAACTAAACTAACGGGCAGCTAGCTAGCTTCATGAGAGTATCAACAACAAAGCCAAGTTATAGGCTGACCGACACATGGATGTTGGAATATGTGTTGATTAGAAATCTACAGCACTATCTGTGTATTATGAAGATTATCTTGTTGAACTCTAAGTGTAAGTATCATAGTTTAAGACACTTTTCATAATGTGTTGTGTTAATGGCGAACATTAGCAACACTGTGTGTGTGACATCTGCCTTAATGTCACAGCTGTGATTATTACATATGGAAGCATACTGCTGCCACGCCATAAAAATAAAAATGGATCGGTGGCATGTTTTACAATGATAAGTTTATTGTTACAACAATAATCTTACCACGTTATAACATGAAACTTTTATTGGTATAACTGTAATATTTATATTGTTAAAACATGAAACTTATTACATTACAATAATTTCTTTTTATAACAATGAACTTATCATGTTATAATGAAATAATTTCTTGTTATAATAATAAACTTATCATGTTTTAACATGATGGTTTTATGTTATAACATGATAATATATTGTTATGACAATAAACAGATCACGTTATAACATGATAACTTCCTGTTATACCAGTATACTAATCACATCACAATGTGATAATTTATTGTCATAACAAAAAATTATCATGTTAAAAAGTGATAAGTTTCATGTTTTAGCAAAATAAATAGTATATTGTTAAAACAATAAAAGTTTCATGTGATAACATGATAAGTTTGTTGTTATAACAATAAACCTACTATGGTACTGATCCATTTGTTTTTTCATGGCATAGCAGCAATATGTTTCTTCAGTCACTATACTTATGTAATGCAGTTTGTGTGTTGCAGCAGTTATTGGCCTAACTACATTTATCATTATGGTGGTGGCGGCACAATTTTCTGAGAAAAAAAAACACCTTTTTTGCTAAATTTCATTTACCTGGGTCTGCAGTAAGCGACATTCCCCCCCAAAAATGTAACTTATCTAAAGCTCAAGCACAGCTGATCTTTTTGTTGCCGTCTGAAATTTAATACAGATCGGCATTGCTTACGTTTGCCATTTGTACAACACATTATAATACTCCCTGGCAAACACAGCTTGGTTTTTGAAGTGTAGAGTGAAACTGCAGCCCTTCTCCCTCTCTTCCTCTTTCACTGTGTTTTGCATCCATCTCGCTAGTGCCACTTTCTGTTTGGAGTATGAACTGCTTCACTCACACATGTGTGTTTCAACAATGGGGAGTCAGTAAGTCAGTGAGCCACTGACACCTTCCTAGGGCAGTTCCACTTTTATCCAGAAAGCAAAATGAAATATTTCCTAAGATGTTATAGTGGCTAAGTCCTGCCCCTTCCTGTGGACCCCATGAAACCTTGATTCTAAAATATTTTGTATGGTAGTCAATGCACAGAGACAAATTGTTTTTGGATCGTGTTTACATTGTGCCCTCATTCTCAAATATGATGTTTGTCATTTTAAAAAATAATTTTACAAATCAATAAAGTTGCAGTTTGTTCTGAAAATAGTAAAGTATCACTGAGTTTTTTGTGAGCACGCTCAGTGAACTCCGTCTGTTGTCTCGCACAGTGTCTGCCATCAACGCTAACATGGCTGTAACTTACACACAGTTTGTTTGGTTCCTTCAGAATGAGGGAAAATGGGTTAAAAGAGGTCAAAATCATTCCAAGCACGAACACGTTGAGAGCTGCAGCTCAGCAGACAGAGTCAGTCACTTCTGTCACACATCGTTGTTCAGACGTCACTCACACCGCGATCGGCTGTGTCGTCTCTCTAAATATGTATTTTCAAAGTCTGACACTTCAGCAGTTGTGTGATAAACTGAGACTTTCTTGACTTGAAAAATTATGTTTAAAATTGACAAACACCATATTTGAGATTGGGGGTAAAATTTAAAGGGGATCGAAATATAATTTGTCTCTTTCCATTAACTACTGTTCATATTTTTTCTGAATTAAAGTCCCATGGACTGGAATAGAAGGGTGGGACTTAGGCACTCTATTGCTTTAAATGCATTGCAGTTTGTCTCAGAATTGGACAAGCCATGATTCCTACTAAGTAGGTAAAGATGGATCACTTAAGATTAAGATGAAGAAAATTTAAGAAATCTTAAGAAAACTTAAGATTAAGAAAAAAAGGTTTGCGCAGCAGGAGAATTGAGGCCTTTTGTAACTCTGCATGTTCACGGATCTCCCGTGTGGCTCTCGAGAGTCAAATAGATGTCAAGTGTGCACTCGTGGTTTAAGCATGTCAGCAGCGACCACATGTTCACCGGAAATGCTGCTTTAATGGCACACCCCATGTTGCTCTAATAGCTCATGTTCTTTGCCCCCCCCCCCGTCCTCAGGGACTTAACAAATGGACGATCCACTGTATTGGAAAAGGGATTTCCCCTCGCGACTAATTCTATAGATCCGTTTTTCCTGGGTTTTACTACCTCCTGCTTTCTGCCTCATTGGTTGATCCATAATGGTCAGACTTACAGCAAATGTTTTTTTGATGTTCTGGGCCCATAAACAATACGATGGAGCAACATGCATTCTTTAAAGTACTGTTGTTTCAGTAGCTTCCGTATGAATACACAGTGCCTGAACAAACGCTGTCAACATGACAAGTGTTTTCTCATCGTTCACATCTAAATTTCTGTCTAGAAGATCAATAGAGTCACACACTTGGAGTGAAGTAGCTTGTGAATTGCTGTGGTTGCACCTCCTTGGCTTTCAGGCAGTAAGAAATGGATTATATACATGCATGCTAAAAATATGTATGTACAATAATAAACAGCAGTAGTTGACAGCAGTCAGAGGTCCATAATTGCTCCCCTATTGTATCGCTGAAATGACTCATTCACTTTATTTATTGCTTTCAGATGACACTGTAAATAAGTTTGCACATTACACAGTCCTACGAGTGAATTACCAGAAATGTTATTGCATAATATGCTATTTTCCCCTCCATTATTGTCTACAGTGCATTTTTGTCCAAGTTGATGGCATAGCGTGCTGCACATACGCTCGCAAGTAAGCAGCTGCAGCCATACTTGAGTATTATATTTTGGTTTTTGACAGCAGCGGAGTCAGATTAGCAGGGAGAGACAGGGCCATAATGATGACCATTTGTGTGTGCGTTTTTTCAAAATGAAGAATGGCTGTTCTGTTTTTCTCCTTCCTCTCATTATGATACTCCACTGCATTCAATTGACAGCCGACTATTCTATTTCCAAGTGTCATGTTTAATGAACACACAGTTCATTCATTTACAGCCCGAGAATGGAGGGAGGAGGGGAGGGGGCTGGGCAGTATGAGAGTGACAGAGAGGAAATCAAAAGAAATGAGAGGGAGACAATAAATGATGGGTGGGGTGGGGGGGGTTGGCGTCTCCTCATGAGCATCCTTAGGCTGGAGTCACTACATTCAAACTCACAAATTAGAGAATCAGGATTTTTCCCACCATCCTTCACACCCTGGGGTGGGACTTGTCTTCTTGTGTTTGGGAGGGTTTTGACAAACGGTTTTTCTCCTTGTCTGAGACTCCCACTGCTTCCAGAGCCAGCCATGTAAGCATGATAACAAAGACATGCATGGAGAACATGAGAAATGCATTTGCTGTCATGTACTGCCCATATAGTGACGGCTCTGCGGTCAGACATGCCTATTAATGATACAACGGCAAACAAGACATGGACTCAAATGCAAACAACATGCTGCAAATGTGACACTTTAACTATGAAATTATTCATTGATTGTCAGGATGAGTCTTCAAAAGAATTCACACCTGAGGGGATGCTGTATTCTGGCCCTTTGAGTCGTTCATACAAGCCATATTTTCTGAGGACAACAGCAATACTTTCAAGGTAAGCATGTGTATCCCTGAGCTGAAAAGAGCCGAGTCAACAATCCCCTTGGAATGCATTAGAGACTCATCAATGTTACCTCGCCTTCAAAACATCAGCTCAGCTCTTTCTCTTGCCCATCCCTTGTGGCAAACACGCTCTCATTAAATAACTTCCATAACAACTGTGCAACTGGAGAACAGGATGGGGAATTTTCAATCACCTCGAGGGATGAGTACAGCTATGAATAGAAGCCTGCAACTATTGATCTGGCTCAGGCTGCAACACAGTGGTTAAAATCATTAGATTAAATTTTGACACTTTGAGAGGAGGAGAGTCCAAAGATGTTTGAACACTGAGGAGGAGAAAAAAACCAATGGAATTCAACACTGATTCTGATAGAAAACGTTACGCAGAACTGTGACCAAAGGAATCAAACTCTAGGAATCAGTAATCTTACAGCAGCACTGTATCACTTTAATTATACTGTACTTGAATATTTACTATTGTCTGATATTTTATACTTCTTCTCCACTACTGCTCAGAGACAGGTTTTACTTCCTACTCCCCTACATTTATCTGGCAGCATCCTCTTGCCCCACCCAATAGAGCTGCTTTGCTAGATTGACAGTGAAAGAGCAGCTAGCATCAAGATGACTTACACTTAGCATTAAAGGAAAACTGGAGAGACTCAGACTCACAAATCTGAGCCTCAGTCTCAACTACACGAGTCCTATGTGCTCCAAAATCAGTGACTAGCAGATGTATTAGAATGCTAAGTGTAGTTATCGTCTTTTATTTTTTTATGCTGTTTGTTAGCTTGTGCCTTGCAGTGACTGACAGTGTCAGCAGTTATGCTAATGCTAACTACCGCACTCTGTTCTGAGGGGTCCACTCTCCACTCTGCTCTAAAGGTCTCAGGTAGGGTGACCAGACAGCTCAAAACATTCAGGACTGTCCTGAATCACAAGCACCTGTCCCCAATCCCGAATCCCGTCCTAACTGTACTGAAAATTACACTAAACCTTAATTTTGATTAGTTATAGCCTAATAAAACATTAAATACTGATTGTTGTGACTCACTTGTTGGCTCTGCATTGGCAGTCGGTGTCCCAGGACCTGGTGAATATTCAGCCAAAAAGCAGCAACATTACCGCAGGTACCGGAGGAGTGGGGAGGGAAGAACCATTGGACATGATGCAAAAGTGTTTTGCAATGATACAACACAGTCATTGTGGGGTTTTTCTGCTGATAGACGGCTGAATTTATAAATAAAATAATTATAGTGTTCAGTTTTGTTTTTGTTTTTTTAAACAGTGTTAAGTTTTGACTGTCATGTGTTTTACTTGTCATTGCCAACATGGCCACATGACTAAGCCCACCCCGAACTCCCCCGTCCTGAATTTCACCCATTGTCATCTGGTCACCCTAGTTTCAGCTTTCTTTGCTTGTGAGTGACTTTTGAATTTGTGACAAAGATAGTCAGTTATTAACACAAGACCCCCCACTGTACACTGTGAAAAAGGTGTGAAATGGTATATACACTTCCTGTCTCCTAAGTGGGCGGAGTCACGTCTCCCATGGAGACAGTGAGATTCACCACCCCTCCGCCTCGTCTGGAAGTGTTATAACGTTGTGTGAATGGATTAAAGCAGATGGATTTTGTGTCTCATATTTGTTTGATGTAAGTTTGAACTTTCAATTCATGGTTTCACCTATAAGACCATTTCAATGTCCGTTTATGTCCGCTATGAAGCAAGGCGGGAAGCAGCGGTTCACAAATCTCACGAGAGTGTGTCGCTGAGACAGAAACAGGTCTGGAACAAAGTTAATTTTCTCCTGATTTGTGTGTCTGAAAAATGACATTTTTGTGTCAGAAT
The DNA here is from genome assembly GCA_029822935.1 of Naso vlamingii. Lineage (NCBI taxonomy): Eukaryota > Metazoa > Chordata > Actinopteri > Acanthuriformes > Acanthuridae > Naso > Naso vlamingii. Next base: position 17,225,513 of record JAPQLA010000025.1, on the reverse strand, counting down.
GTTCAGAGGATATGTGTCTTGTGAAAAATGGGTCCAATATGTATCTCGTTGACGATGGGGCGAAAGAATCGGTCATAATCTGTGATCTCGTTCATTTCTCCCATAAGAATGAATGGACTCAAGACTACTTCCTGTCTCTTAAAGGGGCGGGGCCATGGTGAAAAACCATGACACTGATACAGAAAATCAAAGGTCAGTGAGACGTCTTGCTTTCTATTAACTGTCTCTGTTTGACAAAACAAATCTAGCTTGTCTGTATTTAAATGTCTCCTTTTATGAAAGTGTGCAGACATCGCCCCCTTCAGGAGTGGAATGTAAAAACACCAGTGTAGTGACAATCTACACACATAGACGTCAGCATCAGTGTGACCTTTAGTGAACATCAGCATAAGACAAACAGCTTTGAGTCGACGGATCTTTAAAATTAATGACAAAACATGAGTTGATTCCATTGAATTCCTGTTTGATGTTTACAGTGAAAACTGTGAGTGTGGGAGACGCTCAGAAGTGCATTGTGGGTAAACTGAATCTGGATTCTCTCATGATCTGAAGACATAGAGCAGCTCAGCCTGAGTTCATAGTACCTCTAAGTACCTCAGCACTCCAGTAAAACTACTTAAATTCCATCACTGCTCATGTCTGAGCGCCTTTCAAATCAAATTAGAAAATGTAATGAACTCATCTTTACAGTTTATAAGAAAAATCAATGTTATAAATCAAAATTGATTAATTAAAATCTTTTTCCCCCAGTTACATTTTAACATCTTTCTTCCTGCTGGAGTCGTTCTTAAAGTTAAGTTCAGGTTTAACTGCAGGCAGGAGATGTTTGTTTGTCCTCCTCAGGCCGCTGGTTGGATGATCATCTTGTTCAGAGAGACTCAGTAAAAACGAGCAGTCTGTTGATGGATAAACAACTTCATGTTAGCGGAGACTTCAGAAATAAACGTACCGGCCAAATATTGTCAGAACAGAAACACTTAAAATCAAACTAAACACAGCAGTTGGCAGCCATGTTGATTCTCTGTCCGCCAGAATAGAAACAAAATTGATAATTGTTTTAAACTTTGAGTCTGATACAAAAGTCCACATCTGAAGTTTTAAATATGTGATAATTTATCAGCAAATAGTATTTTTACATAAACACATTAAATCCCTTCATTTGCTTTCAAGCTTACATTACACTGACCGCACTGATTAATGTGTCTTTAACAATGACTGAGATAATAAACAGACCATCAGTGTTAAAGACATGTTCTGTGTATTGCTGAATACTTCACTCATTACACAACATTTGTACACTCAGGTATTACTGTGTTTACTTCATCGTAAGTCGAGAGAGGAGAACAAACATCACAAATTAATTTTGAAACAGTTAAAATGAAATTCATACATGATCATTACTGTATTATTTTCAGTGTAGATTACTCTTCAGCATCTGTTCATCAGCTGATGCTTATCTTCACATTGTCAAAGAAAATGCTGCCACCTTGTGGTGAAACCTGGTTTTATTTTTGATGGTTTAACAGGATCAGTGCACATGAATAAACATACTCATAAAAACATGTCAAACTTCGCCATGGGGACAATTTAGTACATATCACTCACACAAACGGTGCACATTTATATAAATTAATGCACATCAGCAAACACTGCAACACACACACACACACACACACACACACACCTTTCACCAAGCATGAAGCAGAGAAACATTCTGAAGCGTCACAGCTCTTCCTCTTCCATCCTCTTCCTCTCCTTCAGACAGGACTGAGGGCAGAGCTGAGCTCCTGCAGCAGGTCCACCTGCAGGTAAACTCGGCAGAACGTGAAGAAAACACCGAGGGACGAGAACCCGACGAGTACCCAGAGAACCTTAGCACTGAAGTACAGAGGAGCCAGACTGCAGAGAGAGAGACAGAGAGAGAGAGACAGAGAGAGAGAGACAGAGAGAGAGACAGAGAGAGAGAGAGACAGAGAGAGAGAGAGACAGAGAGAGAGAGGTGAGGAAGACTCTGATCTTT
>JAPQLA010000025.1:17161443-17184925 GCA_029822935.1 Naso vlamingii | reverse complement strand
CAATACTACCAACAAAAACGGTTATGACCCACATTATTCCTGCAATTAAGTTTGAAGGTAAGAGGCGGTAAAACGTCGAATATTGTTGAATTTTCTTGTCAGCTGTGTGAGTTCTTCAAATGCGCCCAGCAGACTGGAAGCTAATGTTAACTAACATCACCATAACCAGTCATGGCCAGGGCATCTCAAACACTGGCTGCGCCTGCCCTGGTGTTAATTAAATAAGCCATTTTTTAACGTCATTCAGCTATTGAGGCTTGTAATTTCAGGTTAATAATTTTCAGTGAGCTTGACCCTGTGGTTACATTAATTAACATAATTATTATGTTCTTCCTTGTTTTTGAGTCGGTGGTGAAATTTAGTGCTTTCAGCAATATTGTGTTGCCAACAGCCTTCAGAAAATATTGAATAAACAACTTTTTCCACAGTTAAAGAATGACATCAGAGCAAGAAGCAGGAGGAGAAGCTGGAACAATTTTAAAATTGGCACTTCTGAAATGTCCATTATTTTCTGTCAGGTGTTATTTATGGGTGTTTGCAATCCATAATTAACCCTTATTAATTGAATTGGGACTTAATGATTGTAATCATGCTAGTCATTTAGATGGTCATTAAAGTAATTAAGGGTTCAGTTATGAATGGACAGTTCAGCACATCTTAAGCAGCAGTGTCTCTAATATGAGACCCTGGACATGAGAGCGCTTAGAGGAGAGGCACCCTGCATTGCACTCTGGGGGTTACAGAGAAATTTGATTCATTGTTTGGTTAATATAGGCATCATTATCATTTACTAATATTCTCAGTTTAACCGTGGATGTTTTTCTTAATATTGCAAGGCCTCATATAAAAATGTTGTTCTCTAGAATAACACGAGGAATTTCTGAGAATACTTAGATGGCTGGCAAAAATTTTCAGTTTGCTTTGCATTAGCCTATAATTTACATTGTGATGAATGTAAAATAGAAAAGTAAACCTTTACAAACATTTAACCAGGTGCTAGACCAAAGACCAATGAAACGTGACCAAAAAAAGGCAGGTCCGCACTCTGAAGCCCCCTAATGCTGAGTTTTTGCACACATCCAATAACAATGACGTTTTGAGCTACATGCGAAGAAGAGCATGTAGCTTGAAATGTCACTGTTACTGGCTGTGTGAATTAATTTTGAGAAGGTAGTTTCAGTGTGTGAACCTCCCTTCTCCTTTTTCAGTGTCAAACTCTGGCCCATCATACATCTGTGCTTTACTTACCTTCATGTGTGCATAAATTACAGCTTATAATTTACCTTTTAAAATAAAAAAAAGTGAGATTATTGTTTATCTTACCAGTATTGACCATGAGAAGCATGTAATAATTATAGGTTTTTGGTTTTGGCTGAAAAAAAGTCCATTTTCTTTATCACTTTTTCGGGATCATTTAAGGTCATGTTAGCATGTAGTTAGTACAGCTTGTCACACTCACTAGTAGTATATTTTTAGTATTGCTTATCCACTTCTTTCTTTTTCAGGTTTTTGTCATGTAGTCCTATCTGCCTCTCTCCTCCATGTGCTACATGTACATTGCTTTTTTTCTCTAATTTTAGATTATGTGGTATGACTGTGTAGGGAGATGTGTGAGAAATGGCAGGAAACAGACCATATGTGAGTGTTTAAAAGGCATTCAGGAAGTTGGGGAGAGGAAACTTGGAGAAGGGGAAGTGGTGAAAAATGTTTTGTTTTTTTCACACTGTGGAAGAAACCAATTGAATCACTACTCTAAAGTCACCATCTGAAATTTCAGAATTAAAAAAACTGTGTGAGATACATAAATCTTGTGCATCAGTGCACTCAAGTTGTCTCTATGTATCCATACTTGCATTTGGTGACGTTGTAGTAGTTGGATGAGTCATGAGTGGTAGGCAGTGCAGTCTGGTGGAGGCTGAGATAAAGGGGTTTCCTGGCTGTTTTGCTCTTGTTATATATTGTGAGGAAGAGCTTTCCGTTTTGCTACATCTGCTGAATAAACGTGTTTGTTATTGCCACTGCTGTGCTTTAATTTGTCTGTACTTTTTGGAGATCAGACTTTGGTGGTTTGTTTGACAAACATATTTTACTTAGTGCCAGCAAATATGAGACATAATGTGTTGTATGCAGTGTGACACATCACAGGAGAATGTGCTTGGATGTAAGTCCTTCTAACAGTATAAAGGGAGTTTAAAGCAAGCTAATTGTAGGTTTGAATTTGTTTTGTTGAATAGACCTGTTCATGCAGTGCACAACTATGTGAAAATAGGTCAATGCAGGATCACAAAGTGGCTGATAGGAGACAGTAGACTTGATCCACTGCCTGATATGTCTAGTGATTAAGGCAAGACACAGGGATATTATGAGTCATCTCTTATTTTTGATCTTTCAGAGACTGTGACAGGCATAACAACTACAGGCAGGAAAGCAAGCACATCTTTCAGGCACTAGAATATATCTATTTATATAGCTAGCACTGTAGTTATATCATTACACAGCAGCTTGCAGATAACATGAGTTAATATTTCTGAATTTCAGCAAGTACAAAAAAAGACTGATAGATGTGAAATTATGCAAAACAATAGAAACTGTAGCTTAAATAAGTTAAAATAAATTTAATGACCTGTTAAAACTCGTTGCAGTTCTATTATAGTCTTTGCTGGATTTCTGATAACAGTCTGTGTAACAAAAATAATATCTGTGATTTCATACAGAATTTAAAAAGATGTCTGTACACTGACAGTTCTATCCTTTTTTACTAACCTCTACTTTTGTAATGCTCGCATATCATGCCAACCCTCAAGAGTACAGTAACTAGAAATTTGCTTTCAACAGGGACAAATGACCTGAGGGCAATGCTGTGCTAGTGTGTAGTCACATGGTCAGGCCATCCAGTGTGGAGCCATTAAAATGCTAGATCTACTGGCTTTTGTGTGCTTCCCTTTTTCAATAGTTTCTGTTTTAGGAAACTGTAAACAGAACCAACAGTACCAGCACTCCCTTAAAATAATAAGGCTACCACAGGCTCATGCCCTTTTAAAGGCACTTCAGCCCCTGAAGAAATCTGTTATTGTTTCTTTTCCTTCTTTTTTAAATTAATTACATGTTCTGAAATATTTTTGTAACTCGTTGGAGTGAAACAGATGACAGTATCACAAAGTTAAAGCATTGCAAAAGAACTGAGTCAACACTGCTTCTGTCAAGACTTAATTTATTTGTTTAGGAGAATAACTTGGCATTCTGCGCTTGATTGAATTGTTCCTAATCCAGTTTACTGAGAGGACAAGTGTGCCATTATGGTGAGTATGCATGATAGATTTTTCTGTGCTGGGATAAGAGGCTGAGTCTCCAGCTGTTGTGTTGTGTTATCCTGCCACTGCCACATGAGTATGCTTGTGGCGCTGCCCGCAGTCATAGCACCATGTACCACATGTGCTTTTCTTGCACAAAAAAGTCCTTCGCTCTGTACGTTACTCTCTTACTTTTACTCACATTTGTGTTGACTTATTCACGGACAGATATCGATGTCTTCATTTTAACAGCTGGTAAAAGTGGCTCAACTCGTGAGTTTGTCTGTTTAAAACCACAGTTTACTCAGGTAAACAAGACACGTTGGATCTGACATAATCAATTAATAATTTAACCAGTTTTATATTCCCACTTAAATCTGGTAAATATCTCTTTTGTGGGAATGGAATCTTTTTGGTGCTTTAGGGAAGACTGAATGCACTGTGGCTATGGATGGGCAATATCGTATCGTTTGTGATATACTGTGAAAAAAACTTCCCACTGTGAGAATTTGTCATTTTGCGATAATAATGATAAATTCTAGTTGATGATCACTTCTCTCGCTCTAATGCTCTCTCACAGCACACAGCTCACTCCCCCGCCCATTCAGCACCGCTTCGTTTCTGCCATCCACTTTACTCCTGCTTTTCAGCGCAGTTTCTCTTCTGTCAGGCTAATAAAGGATGATCTTATTTTAGGGAATTAACGTTACAGCACTCTTAACATAAACACCCAAAGTTATGTCGTCAGCTACATTGGTGGGCTGATAATGTTACGTTGTCACTCCATGAATTGTGTTGGTACTTTGTGAAATGAATGCGTAGGATACTGTCACATGTAGGCTAGTTTTCTAGAAAAATATTTGTAGTTGTTACTTCAGCGTGTGCGTGGAGGGGGGAGAGATGAAATAGAAAGTAAACTTCTGTGACAGCGCTGAGTATGAGCTCAATAACTACGACAGGCTCTTCTTACCAACTAACGATACAGAGCAACTTTAATGTTTACTGAATGCCTTTCTGACTGTTTTGACCAAAACTTTTGTTATTATCATTGTCATTGGAATCATTATTGTGTACTGTTTTTTGTCATCGCAATAAATACCTTAAAAAATCGCGATAAAATTTTTAGTCCATATCGCCCATCCCTAATTGTGGCTGTTATTTTGTCAGTTGCTATCATGAGAATAGAAACCACTGTATACAAATATATTTCATGTTAAGCAGTGGTGTAATAAGTTGTTGTTTTGATTTTTTTAATTAACAGTTTACATGCTGAACTGTCAGTAATTTCTTAACAATGCAAATCTCGCATTGCAGTTTTTGTCTTGCCCTCTTGAGGACTGGATGTGGATTGGCGAGACATAGGAATTACACTTTGTGTGTGTGTGATGTCCAGAAAATGGGTGGGAAATGTTAAAATTTTTATGCAAATGTTAAAGTTTTTAACCTATCTAAATCACATTGCACAGGTCAGGTGGGAAATGCTATTGTTTTTTTAACCAATCACATCACATGGGGCAGGTCAGGTGGAAGATGTTAAAGTTTTTAACCAGTCAAATAGCATTAGGCTGGTCAGGTGAGAAATTTAATTTTTAGCCAATCATATTACGTTGGCCAAGTGCAGCCTCTAATTGCGTTGGGCAGGCGCAGTAGGGCTGAGTGATATTACCCAAAAAAATCATATTGCAATATTTTTAGACCATATCTCGATACACGATACATATCTTGATATTTTTAAATGTCCTCAAAAGCACTTTATTCATGCTGAACATTGATGGGCTGAAATCATGAAGCTTCTTAGCTGCAAGCAGCTCTATAGCTCACTGTTTTACTTAGTTCACAAAAATGCAATGCCGGCAACACAGCTGTTACTAATCCACTAATGGGACAAGACTGTAGAAGATTCAGATAGATTAGACGAGAGCAGCACTACTATAAACGAAGAAGTCTTTCCTTTGCGTTTAAAAAAAACATGAACATGAACAATCGAAAGCACTGTAGTAGGCACCTCAGTATACTGTCATCATGTTCAATTGGCTTTGGATGCACTGTGGAGTGTTTAATCTGAGTTTGGAAGTGGCTGTTGAGAAATCCATTGACTTACGCTAGCATTAGCGTTAGCTTAGTCACCGCTTTCATAGGCTTTTCATATTGCCAGTTTACACAGAAGCTTGTGTTTTCAAAAGATCACACTCTGGAACCTGGTTTCAAAAGTTCCCGGTTTCAGGGGCCAGCATGCCGTTGTCAGGGGCCAGCATGCCGTCATGTGACAGAAAGGCTGAACCGCAACAAAAGTTAATCGTTTGATGCAAAAGCTTACGGGGGGTTCTGAGGCCGAGACCTATCTGGCGTTGGCCTTTGTTTTACTCATCTCCAGTATTTTTTATTCAGCTAAGCAGGGTCCTCTTCCACAAAGCAGGTTTAATAAATTTCCTTCATTTGTTTATCAAAACTCTTTTCAAATGTAAAATAAGGAAAATAAGGACTGATGTAGAAGACCTGTGGATTTTACTTTGCAGAGTTATTCAGACCACTCAGTATAGGTTCCTCTTGAAACAGGCCCTACAGCTGGTGAGATAAAAACAGCAAAATTTGAATAAAGATGAGACTCAAGGCTGCTGTGAAATAAAACAGGATATTTATTGTCATTTAACGTTCAGGAAGAATTATTTGCATAGTGTGAGAGAAAACAGTCACAGGGAGAGGGCTTTTTTTAATTTCTATCTGGCTTTCACCGGTTTTGATAATAAATATATTCTAAATGGATAAATGTTCTTCAGATATATGCCACACGAAATGCCAGGTGTAAGTAGGGTCTAAGAGTGTGTTTGGAACTCTTTTTCTCTTTTTCTGCTCCCCTGGAAAAGGCGTCCTCACAGTGCAAATATAACATTAATTTGATAGATTTTGGCAAGAAGGATAAATGTTACTTTCATGCTGTCATAAATCTCTTGTCCCACCGCAGGCTGTGATGTGCACTACCTCTCCCAGTTCGCAAAGACAGCCATTGAGAAGACTTTATAACAAGATTAATTTTGACAAATTGATTTGTTTAGACTGTGTCTAATTCAGTTACTTGGCTGGCATTTGGTGCTGTCTAATACCACTCCCCAAAAATTGAGCATGATATTGGCTATTCTGTACATCCTATCTGATTACGCAGGGATAAATTATGTAATTTCGATGTTTATGGCCATGACTAGCAAACATTAGTCTCTAATATAAGTAAAAGAAAGTGCCAGAGCCTAAAGGACTGGAAGCTACAGGTTTGTCTCGCTTAGTAGGTGTTTGGTGGAACTTTGCTGTGCTTCAGTCTGAAAAAGGCTTTTGAAATTATTCCAAGCAAAGTATGTACAATATCTTAAAATAAGTCTAGGATTTTGTTGTTAACACTATAATGTGACTTTTGAATTCAATTATTCTGGACAGACTTCACACCTTTTTCTAGTAAGAGCTCTGGTGCACCCTATTGAAATGTTTTGGAGCTACAGCCCTGTATTGAGACACTTTGTTTACATTAGAAACAGGACATGATTTTTTTCCCCCCAGCTTATTTGATCCTGAAATGATTTAGTATTCGGTACAGTAAGATCTCAGCACAGACTGTGTATCGCATTCATTAGTAATCATTATTCAAGCCGTGCAGGGAGATAATTAATTTCTCCTTCTGCATCATACTAAGGTGTTTTAAAAATTTATCATTTCTTCTTTTCTTTTTCTGCTGATTGGTAGATGTTTGACTTGAAAAAGACTTTTAGAAGTTTTAGGTATGTTAACTGGGCATGTGTCTCAGCATCCTGTTGACTTTGTGCTGTTACTGTGCTTTAGGGTGCTCTCATGTTTACAAGCTGTGGCAAATTGGCAAACCAAGTTTTCCATGCAACTGTTAAGACAAAAACAGAAATCTCTCATGTTGTGTGCTTTATCTCCATGTAATGTAGTCCCTCACTTTTGAGTTTAGTTGTCACCATAGGCAAATGATCCTTAATTGCATATAAACAGTAAAAGCTACTGAAATGGGTAATGCATCAGAAAGTCCACACGGCAACGTGGTATTGTCAGAATTACAATCAGAATTTTCCAGACCACTGTGCAGTGCTGATGTAGGGGTTTCTGAATGTTTGTTTTATTTCGAGGTCATCACCTGACTTAGGCTGCAAAGTTACTGTGTAATCAGTTTCATGTTCACACTGCGCATTATGCATCAACACTATGTTTTCCTCGCTACATAGAAAGTGATACCTTTTTGTAAATAAATCTTAACCATTAAATTGCTTCTATCTGTTAATGCCTATTGTTGCTGGGTGCAATGTTTAAGTGAAGTAAGCAAGTTTTATGTTATGTCTGTGTGTAACAACTCTCTTTATCAGTCAGCAATTAACTGTGCTCAATTCACTGAATTGGACGGAGAGGGGAAAGAAAATGTGGGGATTTGTGGTTAGGTAGTTTAGTACATTGATAAGTGTTACATTCTGAATAAGCAACACAAAGCTTTGAAGTTTTTGAGAAAAAGAAAAAAACAAAACACAAACAGATTTTCCAATATGAAAGCCCAACCTGGCTGCTAAACTAATGACGTGTACTTGCCAGTTTGTAAGGCCAATCATAAAATTTGCTCAGTTTTCCTGTATTTCTTGTAGCAATTCTATCGATAAGTTTTTTTTTTCTCCTTTTTTCCCCAGGAACAGAGAAATTCTGATACACCTGAAACTATTTGTAAATGCTGCAAATGCCTACTATCCTGCAGCTGAACCAAGCAGTTGATTACATAGGAGCACAAGGTAGTTTCATGAAGTTGCCAAGAACTGTCAGGAGCACACTGCATTACAGTCCTCACTGCCAACCATGGCTGGCTCCCAGTAATCCTTTGTTATTATTAGAACTAATTAAAGTAAAACCTAATTTCCTCCTAAACCCATTTTACTGAGCCATTGTGGCTACTGATTTTATAGTGATAGTTCCAGTGAGTGAATTAAAATGACATCATACAGATGGTCTAGTTAAATTGGTTGGGAATAGCAGGCATTGCTATTTAAAAGCTGTGCAGTGGTAGCCCATTTGAAACAAAGTCAGTCCTTTGTCCATTTTGGATGAAAATTAATTTTAATTGGCACCTGGTCGAACTGTATTAAAACTAAGAGTAATGGATGGAAATCTCTCTACACAAGTTCATGTAAAATCATTAATTGTAGTTTTGGAATATAAATTTTATGTTACTGTGTGAATATGCATGCTGGTATTAGTTTTGTGTCGCCAAATTGACTCAAGTTGTAGGATATCCCTTTGTGTTTTCATTTTTACAGATCTACAAGGAGCCATAATCATATTTGATTAAGGAGGGACCCAGAGCTAATTTGATTAGGTTATTTAGAGGAATACGCATTTGGTAATAAACATTTATTATGATGAAAAAGTTTACTTTAATAAGCAGGAGAAGCCCAGAGGACATGCAAGCTTAATTGTTAGATGTTAAATTGCGTTGTTGCGATGTTGCCAAGATAATGGGCAAGGAAAGGCCCTCAAGTCAAGGCAATTAACCAAACAGTGGTTTGATTGTTGTTAAATTGATTAGAAAATGTTTAAGTACTCCATTTGAAAATTAGCTATTGTTTCACGCAGTTTTAGACTGCAAGAGAATGCTGGGCTTAATGATACATATGCTCAGAGTTAGAAATGGAAAAAAGTTGTTGCTCAGGTCAAATTCTTAGCTTTGCAGATGTTGTGACAACTTGTGAATCCATGGTGAAGCAAATACCCAGACATTCCTGGCAGCATTCTCTTTGCATAATGCTGGATGAATATGATGGATCTATTGTCTTGACTCGAAATAACAGCTTGGACAACACATGAAGCCAGATCATAGAGACTGAAGCTTTGTTCTCTGTGGTTCATAGCTTAATTTCCCAACTGTTGATCAGTTGTCGCAGTGAAAGAAGGTGATATATACGGCAGTTAGAGTGTCTGCTCAGTGTTGCCCACAGCGACAGCTGATGAAGATGCACAGAAGTAGGTGCAGGTTAGAGTCTGTTTCCATGCTGCAACATCAGTGCTTTCTTAATTAAAGCATTGGAGAAATCTGTGGCTGTATGCAGGCTTTATGGCAGTCACCACCCCACATCTCCCTTCTCATTAGTACTCCACTGCCTAGCGCCACAGCATATGGCAGGGTTGGTACTGCTTTCCATTTGAGGTGTGATTCAAATGGCTGTCCCTTACTGAGCCACAAGCCTGTGGCAGTAGGTTGTCTCATTGTGTCTGAGATGAAGATAAACACTTGTATTGAAGAGAACTGTTGTAATTTGTTAGATGGGCTATGTGTAACATTTTTGTTTACAAGCAAAGAGAGAGCATTGAAAAGTTTGGAATTTCTTTAATTTGAATATAGAAGAGTAAGTGAACAGGAATAATTTAGTTTGTCCCACTGTCACTACAAGAGATGCTCTTTAGAACTCTGATATCTCACTGATATTGCCTTGTGATAGTGTATTATTTTTGGATTTACAATATTTCAACCAAGCAGTACTAACTTGCATGTTTCCAGTTGGTGTTGTAAGTTTGCTCATCATATCTGAGGCTGTGGGATTACAGGTGCTTTGTCTCATTTTTTGTAATTGTTTTGTATATGTCCTAAAATGTCGTGCATGCCATGTTCACCCTTGAACACACACTTGCTTTTACTTACATTATATCTGTGTTATTTGGGATCATTAAGTATTGTCACATCCTGCTCATGTACAGTATCCAGGATTTGCTGGGGGAAAAAAAAATCTAAATGAGAACAAACCAATACTAACTGTTGTTCTTAGACACCTAGCACTGTCCTTTGTTTGCTCTTTGATATAATTATTTTTTAATTGGAAACTTACAAGGATATAAATTTTGAATTATTTGTTGGATACATATCTGCATCCCTCGTATCCTCAGGACCCTGTACATGTGACCACGCTTCAGATGGATACATACCCTGCACTTAAGGGTGTTGTCATTTTCTGTTTGATTTTGTTTTTCACACTGTGCCCTCCCTCCAACAGAACATACACATAAAAACATTGGCTGATGATATGGTAAGGTGCTCGGTTTAATTTTAGTGTGACTAGTTTTGTTTTACATCATCTCATCATTATGTTCTGTTAAAGCTGCATGGGACTTTAACCTGAAATATGTGGATGGATCAGATGTGCAAAATGCAAATTAATTAAAATAATATTTTAATTAAACAGAGCATGAAAAATTGATAGATTTACAGTACATGTAATGTTACTATGGTATAACAGTTTTTTATTTTGTATCACAAAGGCCAAGCTTAAACTTGTCTCTCTCAATTGTTGTGGTAGTCCTCCATAATGCTGTGCAAATAAAAAAATTATTTCTCATGGTGCTTTTATTTAGCACCATGAGTGTCCTAAAATTTCCATTATGAACACATTTTAGCCTGTGGCATCTAGACTTTTGCAAGCAGCTCATAGATCATTTAGTGTGCAATTATCAGTAGCACTTCTGATTAGATGCCTGGGGCTTTTTTAATATCCTTAGTTAACAAATAGCCTAACTTTGACACTTACGAGCTCATGCAGTTTTGCATTAATTTTAGGAATTAGAATACACTGTCAACATGCAGCTGCAGCTGGTGGGAATTATATGTTTTTGTTTTAGCACACAGTATATTTGATCCATCCAGTAATATTTCAGCAAACTGATATTACTGATATCATGTTTGTCTTTCCCTTTCATTTATTTATGTTCATTCATCCAGCATGTCCTCTTCATTCCATTTTTATTAAATATGACTAACACTGACTAGTTGCATGCAGTTCATGTACTTTGTTTGCTTCCACACTAAACTTAATGATGAATATAACATCGAAACCCAAATGAACCTCACAGATGTCATCACTCTGAGCTTAAGTTGCTATTGCGTGCCAAAACTATTCTAATAACATGAAGACAAACCAGGTAATAAGATGGTAAGTAAAGGTCAGTTTCATATGATTTACAAAGTCAAATAAAGGTGTTTAATTTTGTTTGTTTTGAATGTTAATTTTGAAATATGGACAAAGCCCCCAAATTTTTCAATTAGATAGTAAAAATACAATTTACTGCATACTGTATACATCTGTTGTTTTGTTTTTTTATTGTTTCTAATCTTGTGTGGTTTTAGAGGTGGGAATTGCTGTTGGTCTATTTGTCGGTCCAGTACTATTGAATGGATTGCATGACAGTTAATGAGCAAGATTGTTCTATTTACAGGAAGTACCCTTTTTACGTTCACTTACAAAAGCATAATATGGATCAACTTAAAAGAAATTTGAAGCAACATAAAAAATATTTGATGTCGACACAATGTAATGAATTGATTCAGTCATTCTCTTTAATCTATTGTAATATGTTTGTTTAATCATAAATGTATATTTTAATCGTATTTAGTTTAAATGAAAAAAAAAAAGATTTTCAGCCATAAATGAGAAAAAACAAACAAACAAAAAAACATTTTGGACAAACCAAATATCCCACAGTCTCTCTAGTGGATTCCCATTGGCCATTTCTCAACCACCATTATCAGGCAATAATAATAAATATTACCTTCATGCTTACTGAAGAGTGAAAGCTTCTCATACATCCAACAACATGGCCTGACCTTGTAAGCCACCCTCAGGACAAAATTTACTTTTCTACTATTATACTTTACTGTTAATTTCTTACCCAACTTAGTGGAAAGAATGTAATAGTGGTAAAATGTGTTCCACAGTTTTTTGTTGTTCTAAGAATTTTTTTATCTGGTGTGACTAACACTACAGCCTCACGGCCTCATTGTCCCCCTCCATATGATTATAGACTTCTCATCAAGAACATCTTGTGTTTAACTTCAGCCGGACTTAATAACTGGCTCACATTTGTCATCTGGGTGTTGATCTTTGCTCTTTATCCACCCTGAGCAGCAGAGCTCCTCACATTGCAGCATTGTGTTAAGTGTCGCCAGAGTTGGGTGCGATCGGGTGTGGTTAATTGTTAGATGTTGGGTGTGATCAGGTGCCATTAGTTGACACATGTTGGGTGTGGTCAGATGTTCAGTGGACTTGAATCTTTGTAAACAACCAAAGTCAGTGCAGGAATGCGTTTAATCCATGCAATATTTAGTCAGCAAATACTTTTCAATAATCAGGTGTTCTTCTGAATCACATTCTGTACTTTTTCACTTTCGTTTGCAGAAATGTTAACTAAAAATGTGTGTACTATAAATTATGTTATTGTAAGAAATTAAAATAACAGTTACAGGTGGTTCGAACCAATCTACTCCTACAGAATGGAAAAAATCTGGGTTTTTTTGTGTAAATCTAAATAGAAATTTTAGCAGTGTAATAATTTAATACTTTAAATACTCTGTTTTCTTTCAGCGCGATCGTATCACTAGTTTCAGGAAACAAGGGATGAAAAAAGAGAAGCCCCTCATACAGCACCCGACAGATCCCCTTTCAACCCAGGCTGAGCTGCCTGTTCCTCAGCCCCTTTTTGACGACCGCTCCATGAACCTCTCAGAAAAGGAGATCATTGACCTCTTCGAGAAGATGATGGTGAGCTTTGTATTTCACTTTATTTGTTTCCCCTATATACTGTTATCCGTAGCACTCCACAACAGTTTTACCACAGCTTCCACAGAATAATAAACAATGAGCCTTCTGTTATGAAAGCATGAATTGATTCATTAATTTGTGCAAAGAGGCTAATAAATAAACAGAGCTGCCATCATGAGTGTTGGAGAAGATGAGTTTGACAAGGCAGAAAGTTAAGCTTGAAAAGCATTTTTATATTAATATTATTACCCACAGATCTCCATGCATCCTTGTTTTACTGCTGATGAGATTTTTATTTATTTATTTATTTTTTGTGAACAAAGCTTTGCCAGACATAAAAAAAAGATTATAATAAACTGTGCTTTTCAAAACTCTACTGGTTTTATGAAACATCTTAAAATGGTTGTTTTGATATGAAATCTGTCCTGATAAAATTCTTCTATTGGATATCATGGTTCAAAGTTCTTATGACTAGTCAACATTTTACTAAAATTTTTTAAAGCCTTAGATCTGAAAACAGGTTATGATGCTAATTATCATAACATAATCATAATAATGATTACCAAGACCCAGTAATATAAGTATTCATGTTGACATCTGCATTGGCAAATAAATCCCCACTAGTTGTGTTACGTACATACAGCTGTGATCAGAGATAGTTACTGAATTCTGTTTTTATATTTTTATAAATAATGTTGAAAAAATTTCTTTTTACTTTAAACTCCAGCATAGTCTAGAGACATTTTCGATGCTTCATATCTGAAGGTCATGCAAATGTAGAAGTTTGTGAAATGATGTAAATGTTGCTCAATTTAAACCCCCACAAATTAATTCTTTGGAGACTGCACACAGTGACAGGAAACAGTGCCCTCTCATGGGGTTATATAGGACCTTGTCTTTGATGACTGACCCTGAGGTTAAAAATGGTTTCATGTAAAAAGGTAGAAAAGCTTAACATTAATACAGTGTTTTTATAATTTTATTTATCAAAATAGACTTGAATTACATTCAGTATTTATAGTAAGGAGAAATGCATGAATTGAATTCAGATGTTAAGCTTTTGTAAAGCAGTGCTCCCCCTTCGTATTCCCCTGGCCACTGTCAGAAGAAAATCAAACTTTGAAATTCACTTCACACTCATCCGTGGGGTCAAAGCTCTGTCACACTTGTGATTTTCTCCATTGAAATGCATTTTTGGCCTTATGTACCGCAGGATTGAAATCTAACAAAAAGCTTTCAGCCCATCTCTTTGAAGTGGGGAGCTGAATTACTCTGGCTTCATTGCATAGGTTGTGTGTACTATTGTGGATAATGTCTTTGAGTGTGTGTGTGTGTACGTGGTACGGTGCCTGCCTTTCCTTTTTTCTCTTACAATGGTCTTTATTGCCAGGGCCAGAGAAATGCGACCAGAGCTCCTGGTTTTCATCAGGTTACTGCTCAATGTTTTTTTGCCTGGGTGCTCATCCCTGTCACTCAGTTCACCTCTCAATTACTATGTTTGTGCTCACAGCGGCGTGACATTAAACCCAGGCTTCAATTTGCTCAGTGACAGACGACACAGAAGGCATGTGTGCTGCTCTGACATTTGACAGGCCTGGACACTCAGGGTTGGGAGGTGTAATTACAGTAATGAAATCAAAAAGAAATAGTTATTTACTTATGTACTTTTCAAGCTGCCACTATTTGCTCTCAGATGGTAAACTTTTCTGCTTTGATGTAGCAAACACAGACATGACAGTGCAAGGTAGTTTCTTTTGATGCTAATAGCTTCTCTTTGGCATCTTCCTGTCTTTCTGATCTCTCTTTCTCCATTTATATCATAGACATACATTTTAGTCGTTCTTTATTTTTGCACCCATTTTGTTATTGATTGTTTTTATGGTGCTACATGCCACAGCCTCAGATGTCTCGCCTGCTTCAAATGAAGGGATGACCCATGCCATATTATCGAGGCCACCTACTGTGCATTAATGAGAAGAAAGTGAAAATATTTTTTCTCTGGAAAGTGGTTTACACACTGCACTGTGTATCTCAAAGCCTAAATAGCACACAGCCTATTACTGAAAGGTCATCAAAGGGATCTGGGAAAATATAGGAAGAAACACTCAGTCAGTGGGGAGGAAAACTAATTGAACTCTGTCTGTAATTGTTAAAGCTAACCATTGAGAACAGAAGTATATTCATAAAACTACAAGGAAAGTTAAAATACATGACAAAAACATTTACTTTCAGCACTGCCTCTAGAAGGTTGTTGTGTATGTTTTTAGTCTTTGTGTCCTGCAGTTGGATTTCCCAAGATGAGCGCGGCTGGAATTCAGAGCCCCTCATCAAAATGCACAGCAGTAAATCCACTGATGAAATGTCCAGCATTTGCATCTCACTAAGGAGGCAGCTGTGTTGCAGTGGCAGACTCCATTTCCCCGGGTTCAACCTTGGAACCCAGTAGCACACAAGATACTGTGTGAACTAATTTCTTCAGAATTCACTTATTTGGACCACACTGCAATGGAGACTCCTGTCATCAACTCTTTATTATCTGTTAAAAGAATAGTCAAAAGAAAGCAGAAGTAGGATATCTGATGAGATCTCAATCTTCCTGATGGCGCAACTTTGTGTGAGTAGCTGCTACATATTGGCAGTTAGTCATGTGTGCTGATGTGGCCATTTGCAGTCATGGCCTAATTGCTCAAATGATGCTTTAACTTCACTGTCAGCATAAAAATCTCCAAGAGCAAGGAGTCCTTAGGAAGGATCATTTGTAATGATTTGATTCCAGTGCAGGTTTCTCTCAGTTAACATTCCTTATAGTGTCTTCTCATTTGCTAAAGAAGTGTATGTGTTGAAGTTGCAGAGACAGAGGACCAGTGAAAGCAGAATGTCACATTGCAGTGCCGCTGTGGCTAGTTTGAGGTTTTATGTGCCTCTCTATGCGCCATTGTCAGGATGAACACTCCCAGTAATAAGCTCCTATGTGATCCCTCAGCAGTTACACTCTGCACCAGGACATTAAAACCAGCCCACAGGAGAGTTACTGTGTGTGCCCGTGCACACATGGATCAGACTTGAGGGTAGTGGACAAAATAAGCGATTTGTCACAGCTGAATCAAAACAGTTTTATATGTCTTCTGCTTTTCCTCAGATCCACTTTCTCCCACAGCAAGGACTCTCCATATCCATTTCAGCCTCAGACATATTGCTATTAATTGCTCTTCTCTATATTTAAAGCCTGTGGCACTCTGGATTAGGCTGTGTTTGCAGGCACATCAGGCTTCAGGATTTTGGAATTTATGCCAGTCTTATATTTTGGATATACAAAGCAGTCCCAAAGTAGAAAGATAGTGACATTCCATTCATTTTGTTGTTTGCAGTCTCTTCTCAACACACATTGTATTTCAAGAGAAAATTTGTTAGTGAAGTGTAAATGCTTACTTAAACTTTAATATGATGATTCTTACCTTATATTGGATGAACAAGGTAGCAATTGTAGCACAATAGAACATTTCCCCAAAATTGGTGGAACTCTCTTGCCATGTGCACTCTTGCCTTTATATGACCAGACTACTGAGAGAGACTGACAGAAAAATAGGGAGAGAGAGAAAAGGTATAACCGGCAGCAAAGGACTGGGGGCTGGAATTGAACTGAAAGCACTGCGATAAAGACAAAGCCTTGGCACATGTGGTGTGTCCTCTACCAGGTGAACTACTGGGGACCCAGCAAACACAATTTATAGGTCTAATATATTTAATATTTGTTTGCAGTTGCTTAAAAGTTAACCACTTTCTGAGATGTAGGATTCAAAAACTTAAGCTTATGCTTAGTATGTTCTTTGGTAATGCACTGCCAAGCCTGTAAAGCAGCCATGTTCCTTGTTGCTTGATCGCTGGATAATTTTAATGAGTCCAACACCTGCTCAGTTGGACTGAGGTGAGTCTGACTATGAACTCTCGGAATGAGCTCAACAAAAAGGGATAGAAACGGTGTCAGACACCCTCAAGGCTGAAAGTCAGATCATTAACCTCAGGCACTGTTAGATTTCAAATCCGGTGTCAAGACAGAGTCAAAGGAAGTGTAACCAATGTATCACTGTTCGGCTACTTATGAACTACATGTATACGTTACATATTGTACAGGGTTAGTAGTGTAATAGACCATGTTCCTAAAACTCAGTTATTCCTGATTTGCCAAGTGTTCAAGAGTGACGTTAGTTTTAGTGTTAGCGTTAGCAACACAAGTTGTGACTGATTAGTATTAAAAAATTCTGAAAGAGCTGTGTTACTTTCTTTGTTACTCCTCTGTCATCGATTCAAGCTGAGATTTCAGTTACACCAGCAGTGCAGTTGAAGATATCCTGGGACTCTTTTCATGTAGCCTGTGAGGGTATAATTAATAAAAGAGCATTAATCATTTTGGAGACTAAACGTGGAGAGCTCATTTCTCCAGTTTGCCCCCGACAAGCGTCCCGCAGGCCCACCGCTCCTGCCCCTCCTATAACATACTCACCCTGCCACATTTTGCCTCGTTTATTGAATGCCAATTAAGCAGATAAATTAGCGGGGTTCAAAGATTAATTAAAAAACCTGCTGGTTTCCTTGGTTGAAAAAACTGCCAATTGTAAAACTTCCACTTTTTTTTTCACCCCCTTGTTCCACAAAAAAGAATGTTAATGGTTTTTTATCTCTGAGGGTATTTACTACAGGAAATGTAGCTGGAGGAATTTAGGTCACGATGCCCCTGGATGGGATTCCTGCCGGTGCCTTAAAATGAGGCAAAACAGTTTGAATCAGATTATTTGTGGCAAGATAATCAAACCACTGTATTACAGTGTTCTTATTTAGAAGTGAAAGGTGTAATGTATTGGATGAATTTTGCATAAAATTGGATGGAGGCGAACGACTGCCTAATTAATTCAACCAAACTTGAGGACACATGATTTTCTACGCTCCCCAGCAGAGGGCAGCATGGCTCCACAACTTGAGCTCACTATCCTTAAACCCTGAGGAGGATGTTTTTTCTCTGTTCATTCTAGCCGTCTCTTTGTGACAGAGTGCCTCTGATAAACATCCCCCTACATTCTAATCATCATGTCATTCCCTAGCTTTTAGTGCTCTGTCCGGCCTTGCTCCATCCACTGATGTCTCTCACATGAAAGACCTCTTTTGTGATACAGAATTAAAGTAGCACGAAGATAATACTCCCAATAACACAAAGATACTGCCTATCCAGCCTATCTGATGCGATTGCATGGCCTCAATAGAAGCAGTGTTGTCTGATTTTGCTCTCTTGTACAGATTATATAGCCGTAGCCTTGCTGCTTTTCATTTCAAGGACTAATTATTACTGTCATTATTTCTTTTTGCGCTACCTCGTATATTTGATAAAGAGACAAAGATGGAAAATAAATGTATTCAGTTGTAGTATTGAACTACAAGGACAGGATCTGTTTTAAATTGCTTATAGTGGAACTGAAAGTATATTTGGGGTTTTTCCCCCCTAAGTTTTCTATTGGGCTCTTTGATGTTGTACATTAAATCATTGTTTCTTGACTTTTTTATATGTCCATTAATTTTTTTATGCTATGTGTATTATGTGCCAAGGGCAATTCCTTGTCAAGTCTGAACCTATTTGATAACAAACATGGTTGTGATTCTTATTCTGTCAAAGTGAGCCCGATGTATCTTGTGTAATAAGCATCAATAATGTACTTTCCTTGATTCTTTTTTAAGATGTAACACCTTTCTTTGTATGTCTGCTGAATTTGAGTAACTCTCATTCTACAATAACTTAAACTCTCTCCTTTCTGTCTGTGTGTATCTAGGAGGACATGAACCTGAATGAGGAACGCAAAGCCCCTCTGCGTGGAAAGGACTTGAGCACAAAGCGCGAGATGGTGGTTCAGTACATCTCAGCCACTGCCAAATCTGTAAGTGAGAGAGTAAACTGAAGAGTACTCTTTACTGAAGAGTATGCACTGAATAATTATATTGGCTGAAGTATCATGGCACTTCACATGACTCCAGAATGAGTTTAACCCGATCCTCTGCTTTTATGGCTTGCCTTGTCATCTGTTCTTGCACACTCCTCTCCTGTCATTCGCCACTCTTCATGCTTGAGTCCCACATCCTTGATTGCAATTTTGATTTAAAAAAAAAAAAAAAAAATTTCTCTTATAATGCTGCAATCTGCTATTCTGTCAGATATTAGGCCTAAATTTAGACATTCACTCACTCAATCACTCACTCAATCACTCACTCAATGCTAGGCGGATGGTCAGTGCTTGTCTGGTCATGTGTTTGCATGCAAGTTGTTGGTTGTCAAGTTGTGTACTTGCATGGGAGTTTTCTCTGCCCAGTGGTGGCCTTGTCTTGCCTTGTCAATTAGTTATGGGTAAAATATGGTTCAGCCAACCTCTTGCTACATTG
Source organism: Naso vlamingii (assembly GCA_029822935.1). Classification (NCBI taxonomy): domain Eukaryota; kingdom Metazoa; phylum Chordata; class Actinopteri; order Acanthuriformes; family Acanthuridae; genus Naso; species Naso vlamingii. The sequence continues at coordinate 17,165,649 of JAPQLA010000025.1, read as the reverse complement.
CTACTTTAAAAACAGCTTCACTGTACACTTAATATTTGTTCTGAGTGCTTATCAAGACAAGTGTTAACAACTCTCTGGACTGTTTATTGTGAATAACAAGTTTAGGATTATGTTGTCCACTAATCTGAAACTTGATCTTGACTCTAATCCGATAACAGCATTGAAGAGTAAAGCTTCTAAATGTAATCAATGAATTTAAGATGAATTTGCACATCCCCCTCTAAAGTTAAGGCCAACCTTGTGAGGAGAAATTCACATCAGCACCGAAGGGAAAAAAAGGATTTCTGCACCCTTTGCTTCCCAAACCTGGTAGCTCTTTCGCGACATGATCATTTATTACCTTCCTCATTGTTATGGTAATTAACTGGCATTATTGATAATGATGATTATCTGAGATGATTGAATTCCTCACAGGGCCCATTATGCTTTGCGAGCACTGATATTTTATTCAAATGAATAACGTAATCTGTGTAGTCAAAGGACAGAGGACAAAATGTGATGTCTGTCAGCACCCTGCTATCACACTTAATAGAACTGAAGGAGGAGGATAGGGGAATGTCAGCGATAATGTGTCTGTGCAGATTCATGCAAGCGCGCATATAGAAGAATACCTTTACATCCCCAAGTCGCAGTCAAATGCTGCTAATACATGAATGATCAAGGAGACAACTTAGACCCTAATAGTTTAGAGAATGTATATGAATCTGTTAATAAATGAGATACTCTATAGTCATAGTCACTGAATTTATGAAACTATGTGATAGACAAGATATTTGTCTATCACATAACAAAAACACATGAACAAATTATAACAATGGGTTAGCAAGTCTCAAAATTGTGTTTTAGTTCAGTTTTAGTTTATCAACAGATACATTTACTTGATTTTAATGACAACTTCACATCACACCTTCTGTAATATATTTTAAAATTGACTACGATTGCAATTCTGTGGTCTTAAATAGCTCCTGATAGATGTTTAGAGAGGAAAAGTGGAGCGACTTAGCCTGTAAAAAATGTATAAATTGCTTTATAGTGATCGCTTGCTTACAGAGAATTTTTTTAGCAAATACATCAGGAATATTAAAACTTTTAATGGCAAAGTTGGTTTTGTTTGGCAGGTTTTGTGGTTGCTTTGACCTTTTTAAGTTATTGCTTTGCTTTTGAAAAACAGTCCATTTTGACCCACACACTACATGTCTGCATGCATGTATGAGCCTATATAAATCCCACTGCTGAAATGTGTTTCTTTTGCGTGGTTAGGCAGGTATCTGGTGCTTTGTTGGTTGTGGTTGCTAATGAGCATGCAGTGTTGAATAAAGGGGAAAATGTTGAAAATGCAGTGGAGTGCTGCCTCTGTGACATGTTGGGGTGTCCTTTTTTGTTGTGGTGTCTTTACTGTTAACTTGAATCCATCTTTTTATACCACTGATTTATGGTGCTGAGTGTGCAGTTTGAGGGCTTGGAATGGTTTTCCATACATTTATCTCAATTTCCTGCTTGTTTGTTTTTCTAGATAATGTTATATGGTCTCAATAGAACATTTGACAAGATAGTCAATTTTAATACTAGTCATATAGGAGCATCCTGTTTTAAATTTGTATTTTATTGCCGCCACAAAATTCCAATGAATGAATGTCACCAGCTGCCTCACAACCACAAACAGAAATCAGATGTGTTAAAAAATACGTTTGTGCTGAAACTTTGAATCATTGGGTATTGGTGGAACAAGACATATCCCCCACTACTTTGAGGCGTTTCCTCTTCAGTCTCTGTAGACTTGCTCATTTGGGCAACAGCCTGATTGCCCAACAAAACAAACATATTTCTGCAACAAAAAAGAAAAATATTTTAGCACTTTAGGCGCTTGAGATGTTCTTCATGTGGCTCAGCTTTGTTGCATTTATATTCATCATTCGTCCGTGTTGATATACCACAGAGACCATTTCAGTACAGCAATATGGCTTCAAGTAAATGTTAATTTAAGGATGGTTATTATTTTGTTTACTCTTTCTTGGAAAGAGGAAGGTCAAAACATTTTTTCCACCCTGTGCTTTCAAGGGAAAATTGTACATTGACCCTGTTCATTTGATTATGAACTGTGTTTCAATGGAAACCGGCTCTGCTTTTGCTGGAGTGTGTCTGTGGACGTCCTTGACCATCAGCTTTGCATGAACAGTTGCCTCTCCCTCTCCCTCTCACCTCACCTCTTTCGTGTTCTTTGTTTCTTTAAATGTTTGCCAACATTATTAAAACTGCCAAAATTCCTTTTACACTAATACAATCACTTCTTTGATTTCACATGTCACCTGACATTAAACATCTTTCTGATTCATTTCAAATGTGCTGTGTTTCAGATGCAGGGAGGGTGTAATGGCAGGGTCTTGCAAGGGGGATCATCCTGTGTTCATTTTAAAATTCTGTTCAAATGTTATGTTGTTAAATGTGCCACATTTTTCCTTTAACATAGCTTAACATTTGCTTACATCATCCTGGCCTTTTTTCAAAATCAAACCAATGAGAGTTTAATTTTTACTAATAGTGTGTATTTTTTCACCATAAAAAATGGTGGAAATGGCTAAATTTGTATTGAGAAGAAAATTCACACACCTAGGCATAAGTGTGTGACTTGTCCTTAGTGTATTTATGCTGTATTATTTAAGATGCTTAATATCAGATTTCTTTAGATAGTATTATTACCACACTATTCATATTATTAGTTGGTGCCTGAACTTAAAGAAGTTTGCCCTTGTTTACGTGAGAACCAAGTGTTCCATTGAATCGAAAATTAAGTGTTATTGTTGGTGAAACTGCTTTTGTCCCCCTTAGGCTCCTCCCTGACTCTTGTCTGTGCACACTCAAGATAGTGTCTGTTACTTTGGTCAAGCTGCTCTAAAAAGTGTTGTAGGCATCAGCGTCCGGAGTTCAGTTAGTGTGACTCATTTCAAGGTGTCTGGGCGGCCTGCAGTACTTAGTTAAAATAAATCCCCAGTGTAAGACAATGCCTTGCTGCATTCACTGGAGAGCAGTGTGGGTACACAGTGAGATTAGAAAGTAGTATGCATGTGATCAGGTGGTGGCACGTGTAAAATAGACTTTATGGCTGCCATAAACTCTGGGTAGAGGAATGGAGAAGAGGAAATCAAGCATCAAATGACCACAGACTTGGAGAGTTTGAGAATGACAATAAAAGAAATGGAAAGGGAAATTAGAAGAGCTGAAAGGAGGGGGAGAGAATGGGAGGGGGTGAAAACAGGAGAGCAAATTGGAGGAAAAAGACAAGAAGTTAAGTACATCCTCTAACTTCCTACAATCAAAATGCATTTCTTCAGAAATATTTTGTACAGATAAGGCTCACCCACAGTATAGAATACATTTAATTTGCTGACAGACGTCGTCCTACTCTGAAAGAAGCCCCACAGTATAAGTGATTAAATAAAACACCCCTGCTACCTGCCACTATTGACAGATAACAAGGTTAAACTCAAAGAATCGTGCTGACTGCATGGGCTCAAGGTGGCTTTTCCACACAGAGTTGACACCTAAAGCCCAACATTAACGGCAACTGATTGATATCAGCCCAGGGAGACCCTCGGCGGCCCATTTGTCCGCACAAGCCACCTTTCCTTTTTGAGAATGAATCTGTGAATCTATAGCAGTCAGTCAGTTACAAGGGCAATTCTCCATTTCTGTTGATTCATCACTTCCACAGTTGCTGTTGCAGTGTATTGATGATGCCTTTTGTTGATGCCATGTACAGGCTATGAAATTCTTTTACCTTGATGTTTTTATTAATTTACATTTTCATGTATCTTTCTTATTAACAATTTAAAATTTTGACAATTCCAGCTGCCAAACACAGACATTATCTTCAGTATGTGCCAATAATTAAAAAGGTTCTCTTGTTGGCTTTTAAAAGTTTTTTAACATAGTGTGTGCTATAATTGTGTGAGTGATGTTTGTGATGTCACACAAGTTACGCTAATACCTCAACGTGCAATGGAGAGTATTCTCTGGCCTACTAATGATTGTGCTGTTTGTGTCTTTTTGCACATTAACCTTCTTCGCTGATCGCTGCATGCAGATAACTGGGAGCAAAGTTGCGGTAAGTAGCCCATTATTTATTTGGCCTCTGAATCCTCTCTTCCTTGTATCTGTTTTCATTCACCCCCAAACACACATAAACACACACACATAAACACACACACA
>JAPQLA010000025.1:17142877-17161343 GCA_029822935.1 Naso vlamingii | reverse complement strand
CACACACACACACGCACACACACACAATTATACATTTATCTTCTTTTGGAAGGATGTCGTGGATATCGTTCCAAACTGTGCAAGGGAGGTCATTTTTATGGCTTGGATTTTTATTTTCAGCCCAGATATTGCTAATGGGCTGTAATTTGGAAAGGCTATAAATTGCCAACACAATTCCTGCATGTAAATGGAACCACTTTCAAATGAAGGATTTTAATATTATACAGTCTGGAAATGAACTTGGAGGCCTTTTGTTGGTTTTCACTGTGTCCCTTTTGAAATAGATTGCAGTGTTACACCTATTAGCATTTGAATATTGTAATACCAACAAAGAGAGCTTTTCACACAAATACTCCTCTGCAATCTAATCAGTTTATCAGAACATGTTGCATCTAAATGGTTTTCACTGTGTGCATTTCTGTGAGAAGAAACACAAACTGTATACATATTACTTAATAAGGCATACACACATGTGCTTGTTCTTACACACACCCACTGAACCTAGTGAACCGAGAAAAAGATATTAATACAGAACAGTAAGATTGGACTTTATCTGTGTATCATTTTGTTGAAGTATTCAGTTATTTATTTGAATTAACTGTCAATATGAAAGAGCTTTAGACACATGGCTGTTTTCTTACAAATGCAGATCTTGTTTCTGTTATTGATTGTGTTACAATTTACCTCCTTACAAAAGGCCCAGATAACATTATCACACTTAATTTGTGACATCAGTCTATGGGTAAAATCTTCTACTTTCTTTATGCAGTTTTGTGCCGATTGCTTATTTTCTCTCTCAAGATCCCATAAAGTGGCACCTTTTGCCCTTAAAGAATGGGTTCTGTTCTTTTTTCCAAAAAGAGAAGAAACGCTCTGTTAGTGGTTTCGAAAGAGTTGAATCGCTACTCAAAATGGTAGTTCATTGGCTTTGAAGAGCTTCGTGAGGATTAGGAGGACTGTAAAGCTTAACAGGAACACAGGCAAGGTAAAGCGGGACACTGTGACCTGGCCTCTGCTCTGTCCATGCTCTCAGACAAACCTCGCTCTTTGAGGCATTTTACAGAGACATTTTGTATCGATTGCATTCTCTCCTTTGTCAAACTCTTCTTTTGTGCTTAGCTATTTCTGTGGGAAGAGTGAGTTTTTTGGCATGGCCTATATGGATGTGGATTGAGTAGCTCTCGATCTGGGGCAGTGGCCACATTGTGTTCAGTAAATGGAATATGACAGATTTACCCCAGCTTGTATTACGACTGCTCATCAGAGATGTAGAGGCCTACTTTCAAAAGTTCTACACACCATAGCAAAAGATACATGAGACTCTTAGCTATCAAGAAGTTTCTTCAAACTGAAGAGGATACAGAAACATTTGACCTGACCTTTATGACCTTAATGTCAGTCATCAGTAGCTTAGATGCACGGCTAACATGCTGAAAGCTATGAGCTTGTCATTCTTAAAAGTCCACCTGGAAGAGGAAGAAAACAAGAAGGGCATTTAGCTTGGTTAGCCAGTTGTGGGCTACAGTTAGCTCCCTGCTTTGCTGGCAAATTCCCATTTTCACGGTGTCAGCGTCGGTGGGGAAAAGCACTCTTAGATGTGCTGGAAGAAGAGTGTTTGTTAGAATTGTCTATAGGGAACATAGAACTGTAAATTCTCTGTCTCAGGCATGAAATCTCTCTGGCAAAATCCCTCTCCCAGTAGAGAATGAGGTAGGAAAAGAGGACTGCATGAATTGCCTTTAATCCAGTCTGACCAGCGTGTAAGTGTGCAACACTGCATAGTCTCAAATTCTCTGTTCACCTCTTAAGCAAGGGAAAAGTGTGCAGCACACGTACCTGGGAAACAGCATGCCTGCAGGTAGCCTCAAACTGTCCAGATGGGCCAGACTTCTCTTCTTTTGCAGTGTGCTGCAGGTGCCTATTGACCACTATGACGGCTTTATAGCGTCAGTCTCTGTTAAGGTTGGTCTGATTTACGTCACAAGTCAAGGGCCACGTTGTAATAATCCATCAGGGACTCCTGCAGGGTTACTGTGAAAGTAGACTTCTGTCTCTCTGTGCCACCATTGACAGGCTCTGCGGCTTGAATGGAACGCTGCTGAGACTGTGAGAGTGAGAGCGCACATGAGCAACAAAAAGGGTGTACTCCATGTGTTGAAAAGCAGCAATCACCGGACCACAGGGAGGTGATCAATGTCTGTATGACTAGACAGATGACTGCTTATTTCCATGGTAACCTGCTGATCAGCTCTGAGATGTCAGGCAGTGATGGTTAGTGCAGTTGGGTAAACAAGTGTATTATTACGTATTGTGGTCAGCATGTGGATTTGATCAAAAAAGCCAAAAACACCTCATACCTGAGAGAAAAGATCAAATGAGGCTATACCGTCTGCACTCTGGCTGATCTGGTTCAATAGACAAAGTGTTTTATTTTTCTGCAGAATTAGAAAGTGTTGTACTTTTCATTTCAAAATGGCTAAGGCTGTATTTTTAACATCAGCTTTTTAAATTTTATTGCACATAGTCCCGTTTAAAACTGTTAAGTGTCAATGCTCGGTCAAGAAGTGAAATGTGGAACGAGAAAAGCATCATTTATCAAAATCTATCATTTGGATGTCATTGAATGAAGGTGTAGATTGACTGACTACAAGGTGATTTCATTTTCATTGATTTGAGCTAAAGTGGTCTGTGTCGCTATATATTTGACAACATTTCAAAAAGTTGATGGTTTTGTTTCTTACGTTCAAGCAAAGCTTCCTACAACCATTGAACCTTGAAATGTTTTCATTATCAGGTTGAAATGAAGAATTTAATTTGGCTGCAGTGAGCTTCAAATGCATTTGTATTTCCCACAGACCCAAACACACCAAATAGACTAGTTATAATAATCATTCATTAATTGTTAGCAGTTTAACCAGATGACTGTACAAGGTTTTCCAGTGTAGTTCTACTGCTTCAAGTTACTCTTTGAAGTCAATATTAATCCAATCGTAAGCATTTAAAGCCAGTAAATGATATTTTATTACGCTTCTTTTGTCTAACCAGGAGTCTAAAACCCAAACTTATTTTTTATATATCATAAAACAGAAAGAAGGTTATTGACTCGTGCTCTTGTTCCTTACTGGTAACTGCTGACGATTTCTGAATGTAGAAAAACCAGTAAACTAATAGTTATAGGTAAGGCTAGAGGATTGCAAAGAATCAAGATGGGAAATGAGGGAGACAGGAGTGTGAGTACATGCAGACATCTGGCTCCTCTTTTACTCCAATCAAGTGCTTGTTCACTGTGCCAGGAGTGCTTATGAAGGACCTTTTTTTTCATAATAAAGACAAAGAAATATAGAGTCTGAAAGGAAATCAAGGCACCCTCCTCCTTCATTCACCTATTTACTTCTTAAAAAACACATGCATAAAAGGACTGTTTTGTTTCAAGCATGCTATTAAACACGGTGCTGAGATTTGAGCAGATTTTATGTGGCACATGTCCTTGATGCTTTAAAAGAACGGAAATGAAAAATTAATCAATGGCGTGTACCTCCTGTGCCCTGAGCTCAGTGTTCAACATAAATTCTTTCTCAAATTAACATTAAGGAAACATGCTCTTTCGGGAAATGTTTGAATAAGATGTTTGTTTGATTGGCTAAAAGCGTGTTTTAGAGTTCATCTAAAGAACGCAGAAAGTTGTGCGGGAGTCAGATGGAGGAAATATTTATTAGAACAGCTGTTGAATAGCTTATATCCTAGTGTGTTGTCAGGTTTCTTTTTAAATGGATATCAGATCTTGGATATCAAATCAGCCTGTACTAAAATGCATTAGTTTCTTTAGTAATAATCGCAGGAACATTTTTTTTTCAGTCTCCCTCCTTCACTGGGATGTGACGGACAATACCTTGATGCTCCTGTCAGAAAAATACTTAATACCAAAAATATAGGCACCTGCAAATCAAAACATTGCTCTGGAGTGCCACTAGTAGTCAAAACTCTAAGGGTACCATAATATATTATCCACCACCTCCGTTGTAGAGATTTAGAAAAACAAGCCTTTGGTCTGAATCAAACAAATGTATGAAGGTTTTTTTGAGCACTATCTGTTTTAGAAAGGCTTGAAGTCTTTGCGTCTGTTGATATAAGTCTTGCTCTAGTCTGCACTTGCCAGTCTCTTCAACAGAGGTGGAAAGTAAAGTGTACCTGTTACCTTACTGTCGTATGCTGCATTCAGACCAAATCAGGTAATCTGGCGAAACGCCGCAGGGTTGTCCAGTGATGGGAGTGTCACTTAAAGATATAACATGTAACTACTCAGCATTAAAATTTCAAAAAATGACATGACAATGTTATTTATTGTTGTGTTGTATACTAACAATATCTCAAATGTTTCTATCAATTTTCAAATTCAGAGAAATAATTTATTTCAATAAAAGACACGGACCGTTTCACTTAGTCGCCTATCAGTGACAGCCTATCCTTCTTCCCCCTCTACTTCCTATAAACTCCAGTAAAACACGGTGTTACATGGTGGTGTGGCATACACTGATTAAATTACTTGCCCACAAACAGAGAGTAAGTAGAGTTGACCAGCAGGATGACGTTGGAGGATTAGTGGTCAAAGCAAAACGTAAAAAGCACCTACTTCACAATAAATTGGATGCTAATAGAGAATATGAAAACTTCAGTGAAAGAAATAGAATTTGTTAGTTCACCTGTCTGCAGCTGTTCATCTAATAGCTCCTTCTTGTTCCATTACTTCACAGACAGTATAAAACTACTCCCAGACACATTTAAAATCAACATACTGTCAACAAATGCTGAAAATGACTTGTTTGGCTCTATGAACACATTTCTGATGATCGATAGTGGTAAGCCAGGCTACTGAACATTGTATTTCCTGTGACTAGCCCTCTTCAAAATGAAAGTTAACTTGCGTTTCACCAACTGAATGCTTTTAATGTGAAGCAGTTGCAGGAAATGTTCAGTTTGCACTAGCAGTAACTTAACACCAAGTGCCACAGATAATAAATGTTTTTTTCTTGAAGAAAGCCAGTGTAGACTGGGGATTACCGGTGCTGACACAAGTTTAGTAGTCTGTGGAAAATTTCGCCATTGCAACAACCCCACTAGACAAGAAAGCAACCACTTGACTCTTTATTCTGCGCTAAATGTGCCACTTATGCAGCGTGCTCTGTCTACACGCACAATGAGACACATCCGATCAGTTTTCATCTGCAATAGTGTGGTGAAGACACCAACTACCATGATCCTACGCTGCTTCGCAACATCATCAAAGTCTGTTTTTGTTTTTGTTTTTTTTAAATTGTTTTGATTAAAAGTTCCCTCGTGGCAGAAATTACATATTGTGTGTATAATTAACATAACAGGGCCCATTGTGTGATGTCAAGGTATGTACTTTATTCCTCCCTGGTGGAGGTCCAACACTGAATGACAGCCTCTTTACACGATTGGCTGCTACAGTGTGATGTAGAGCTGCACTTCTCCTAAAGTTGAGACGATTTCAAGTTTTTAGCCATAGCTGTCTGCATTTCTTCGGGCAGCCGCTTTGGCTTAGACCCCCCTCAGCCAAAACGGACAGGCTTCATTCAAATGAATGAAAAAACCTGATCACCTGATTTGGTCTGAGTGCAGCCCGAGAAAGAGGTGTGCCAGTCTCAAAAAACAATGTCAGCATACTATGATTTTGACTTTTGATTTGAAAGTTAAACAAACAGAACATAAGCAGTCTAAAAAACAAACTCCTAAAGCTATTCAAAAATAATTGACAAACAAAAATTTCCAATTTTTATTTTCAGCTCTAACCTTTAGATTTTTTATTTGTTGGCACATTCATTTAGAATTTTATCACACCTATCTCTAAATGGCTTTTGAAACCTATCTTATTTGGAAGCAATCTAATACTGCACTGTTGTACAGTTTTTGCACTCTGTGTCTTTCCCATTGTAGAATATCTTTTCTATATATATATATACATTTGAAATTTAATGCATGACAAAAATCTCTTGGATGATGAAACAATTTACTCATACATTTGGTTAATTGGTTTATCAACAGCGTAATAGCTTTGGTCCCTTTTGTCATGTAAGGTTAAACTTCACGATCCCCATATGATTTATCAATTAATCTTGGGAGTTTCTGCTGAATAGCATTTCTTAATGCATTCATGGTTGGACTGGCCTTTGCAGGCTGTGGAGGAAGCAAAGGTTTAGCTGTGACAGAGGATGGCCTATGTGGGAAGGATTAAGTCAACACCAGCTCCCACTGAGAATGAGAAAAAGAGGTTACTTTTTTCATCAGCAATTGTCTCTTTTTCCTTTTATTTTCATTTTTTTACTCTTTCTTTCTTTGCTACCTTTTATCCTTCCTTCTTTTTCAGTCACACATCTCCTCTCTGTACAACATGTCTCTGCAAAAGCAGAAACAATCATTCCTCTTCAATCAGAAGGGGAGAGCTGGAGCTCGTTATTTTGAAGAGAACATGAAAGGCTGAAGTGGTCACAGTATGCTGATATTGGATTGAACAGTGTCTATGGCAGTGCTTTATAGTCTCTCTGTATTTTTGTTGGTGTGTGCACATGCTTATATGTCTGTGTATGGGTAAATGGGTAAATGGTGCTTTTTTTGTCCATGCTACTCTTATAGATGGATTTTGGAATAGATATTACAGCTCAGATTTAGATATTGTGCAAGAGAGATATAGTATGATACGGTATTTTGCAGAGGATGGGGGAAACACAGTTCTTATGTCTGTTGATTGCAAATCTGTGAATTTTATGTTCTGCATTCACGTCCCCACACCAGTGATGGAGCTTGTGAATACTGGCTATGCACTCAGTTGTACATCTCTCCCCCACAGCTCTGTCACACACTCAACGGCACTGTCGACATGCTCAGCTCGGCGGGAGGCTCCTGCAGGGCTGCATTAGGCTCCATAAACTTTATAGCATATTTTTACAACCCGCCTCTCTGTATGCATCCACCATCACATCCTATCGCATCTGCTTTAACTGTTCACACAGCTGTGAAATTCCGTGTATCCCCATGTTTTATGGTTGCCTGCTCCTCCAGTCACTCTACATTTCTTTATTTGCTTCTTTTTTTTTGGTAGCTTTTTATAAATCTGTGTATATTTAGTATATAAGTAGTGTATTGAGTTTTTTTTTCCTTGTGTGAACCTTGCCAGTCTTTTTCCTCTGGCGCATTTGTGGTCGTTCCAAATGCAGATTTCACAGTGACAATATGTGGAGTTGTTTTGCACTGTGGTTAGTGTCCACAAACAACTTATGCATAGAGCCTGCTGACTTGTAATATCTGTTTCACAACTGACACAATGCAAGATCATTTGAGGACAAGAGGGACAAAGAGAGGCAGCTGTTGACAGGGACCTGTGGTTAATACGAGTGGAAACCAAAGTTGTTTTAGCTGTCGAGTTTGGAGAGAGTCACATTGATGGCCTGTTTATAATCCCCCTACTCTTGCAGTAAGCCCACCAGGCCCTGTGGGAGAGCCTTACTGCTCAGCCAACTAGTCCACTCAGCAAAATAGAGTGCTAACAAGGTATAGTCTCGGCCTATCGGCCACAGAGCTTTCATAGTGCTGTCATACTCCAACGCACAAGAGTAAAGCCACATAATCGCCTCATCAACAGCCAGGTTTCTCCCAATTCCCCAGACAGCTCTCTGCTGTAATGATTGGTGACATGATCAAGGCCAGATCACTTGCTGTGTTATTGTCTGGCTTGCAGTTTCTTTTCTAAGGGTGTTCAGGAGAGATGGACCACAATTTTTAAATGTCAGCCTTAGAGCTGTAACACTTATTAGCTGTTTACCAGTAGCACATGGCTCGTTGGCTGACCCTTTCCCCTTGGTGGATGAATAAATGCCTGAACACAAATAAACTATCCATGTCGAAATGTACAGGCTCATTCCACTATGACTTACATTAAGCTAGGTTGGTAAAGCCTTGGTAAGCTGTGTCAGTGAACAAGGATTGCATCCTGCCTGAGATGGCACTACCTCTTCTTTATGCATGCTGGCTGGGATGTTCATAAACTGCAAAACTGGCAGCTTTTGGCAAATTTCGTGGTCTCTTCTTTCCATTCCTTTCTGCTTTTGCTTTCCATTGTGCCCTGTCAAACTTTGTAGCTTTGTAGTAGGTCTTCAGGGATGTTTCACAACAGTGCTGATGGCACTGGATCTTAGTTTTTTTTGGGCTTTGTTTGTATTTGCTCTGAGTGTAAACTTCTCAAGGCCAACGCACAGTAGCTGGTCATGCATGGTCATGGTCTGCCTTAACTGAATAAGCAGCAGCAACAGCTGCAGTTCTGCAGCCAGCATTGTAGTACTGAAGGCCAGCACTTGGTGGCAGTGGATGTCTGTTAAATTGGCCAGTTAGTGCAATGCATAGGGGCTGAAAAGCCACGTTGTTGCTATGGAATTGACCTAATGGGTTTCTCTCAGCCCACGTAATACACCGCTATGTATACCACTAATGCCATTTGTTAGACGTCTGATCTTTAAAGGGTAGAAAACCTGTGAAATGGCTCAACAGCATTCAAATTGGTCTGTCTTCTCTGATCAATACCTTTACCCTCCTACTGTAGACAGAGAGGGGAAAAGAAGAATGTGAGAGTGCCTCGAACATGGTGGAAGACAGCCAAACTCTACCAGGTCCACCCCGTTTTTTTCCTTTTAACATTTCACTTGTGCGATCAGGTCCTGTTAAGAAGCATGTCTTGCCTGACCTGCTGTCCACAGAACCTGCTGTGTTGATTGCTCTTTTTTGCAGTCATACCTGAATAATTTATAGACCGGACCCACACTGATGAGCAGATGAAGCCCCTTACCAACAACACATCAGTAATGCTAATAGAACCACACTATAGATATCACTGTCTTTCTCCTGCTTCTCTCTGTACATCCCTCTTATGTATAATGTCAGCAGACTGACACCATATCCCTCAGAGATATAAACATCAAATCACTGTTTTCTGATCCTAGCTGTACATATCAGCCGTATTTGCTTATTGACACCCTGAGCTCCTGACGTGACACAGATTCCTGGCTGTATGTGTTCTGCTGAAATATGGCCATGGTTGGGTATGGCTTTCATTTACAGCCCAGAATGTTTTCCAGTATAGACATAGTGTCAAAGAGTAGCAGAGAGGCACATCTTTGCTCCCCCTCACATGCTGTGCTCACTATTTCAACTTCCTCCACCTTGTCATTCTGCTCAGGTACACTCGCTTAACATACCACATCAATTTTTAATGGACAACCATATGGTAGTCTTGTTTTTCTTCAAGTATGTGCCAAATAAATATGACTAAAATAAAGGGAAAAAATCATAAATGTAGTAAAGGCTTTTGGCGTCTATCAATTGTTGGTCAAAATGTTTCGAGCACTACTTTAAAATGGGGCCAATTACTCGATGTTGGCCTGAGGCTGATTTGATGGCAGATGTATAGTGTTCCAAATGGTGATGTCCTTGATGTTGGCCATACACCCAGCGTGTGTGGTGACATCCAATCATGTTGAGATGGCTGACCTGTCTCTTTATGTCCTGAGTGGTCTTGAGAGATGATCTTTTTAATGGTTATTGGGTGGATGTCTTTTTCACACCTGAGATGTTAGCCTTGAATCCAGCATAGTCTGCTACTGAGTGTGATAAAAACATAGAACCTTTCAATGCAGACCCCTGATGTGTATAATTACACAGTCGTTTAATAAGACAAGCAGCAAATTCAGTGTCATGTGTGAGGTGCTTTTTTTCCTTTCCTGTCAAGATTTCCCATGTTAGCTTTCAGTTGGCTGTCTCTCTGCTGCCGACGGGTGTTGTTTGCTAGATTGTTTGTGTGTCACCTCACATGTCTCTGTGTGAGGAGGAGGGATTTGCTATCACAAAAGAATGAAATTGAGAGGGGAAAAAAGTTCCTTCCAAGCCCTGCAAGTAGAACAAAAGAACAGAAAAAAAATCTTGATGTTATTATGCCGGCAACATCTTCTGAGCTTCTGATATAAATGAACTAAGGGTTCTAAAATTGTCATTTGAATTATGCCTTTCATCCCCCCATGGTTTTTAGTGAAGCAGTTCAGTGCAAGTCTCTGGTGAATGTTTTTTTCTTCCCCTGTTTGCATTTCTGAACAAGCGCCATAACTGTAATGAATTCTATTATTTTAAAACCAATTACTGTTAGTTGGGAGCTTTTTCACCGCTGTTGTCATGCTCTCTGAGGAATAGTGCTGTTGCAGTGTCGACTGCGCTCAAACCTGATGGCATTTCTTCATATTTCCCTAACCATCCATACTAATGTATTTTTCTGGTCTAGCCATACAGACCCTTCTCCATACAGTGTTCATATATAACAGAATTTAAAGCATCAGAGCAATGAAGGATTTGTCTGTTATTCAATTAAATAAATAAAATTTAATGTAATTAGTTGAATTCTTATGAAGCCAGCTTAATTTTGTAATGAGAAGGATTTTTAAAAACATGCAAAACATAAGGCACACCTCTTGGCATTGAGGATAAATTGCATGAATAAAGGTTATGATGCAGATACTTGTTTCATAGTTTTTAAATCTGTCTTTCGTAATTTTATAGATTTTAATTGATGTTTGCAATAAAGTATCTGGTTTACAAAAGGGAAAATCCCACTGCTTCTTTTAATAAATATCTTAGAAACCTTAACAGCTAAAAGGATGATAAAATGTAGCCTATTGTCAATACCTGATGCACATTACAAACATAAGGTAATAAATATTTTTGTAGAACAACATGAGACATCTCAAAATCTGAGTCTTTTTGCATGACTTTTAATTCTCTATAGTTCTATTCAAATGTCAGTCTAAAAACAAAAAAGCAAACATTAAAAAAAAAGTTTTTAACACTGGCACAAAAGAAAGTGTGTGTGTGTGTGTGTGTGTGTGTGTGTGTGTGTGTGTGTGTGTGTGTGTGTGTTGGGGGGGGGCATTGAAAACAGGGCCAAAGCTGATTTGTTGAAAGGTTTTTCATTCTTTCCCCTTTTCCTTATTATATGTAATTAATGCTTGGTGGTCTAACAATGTAGTGTCATTTAAAATCATGTTAGACCACACAATGTTCTTTGTTCATAGTAATTATATTTATTCGTGATCACGAAAGACACTGTTACAAAGTTTCTCTTTGACAGGGCTCTCTATTATTTTCTTTTCTAAGCAGAGGACTAATTGGATCCTGCCCCCATGCTTAGCCAGTATTTGGAGGCGGACTTTTTTGTTTCATTTTTTACATTGTTGTCCTCTAACAGAGCCACTCATATTCATATGAATCTCCTATGTGCAACTTGAAGCTGCAAACTTAGATGTTATTTTAAACTTTACAAATCTGCACAACGATTTGTTTACTGTGTCAGAGTATGATAACTGTAATTAGCATATAGTACGTTCCCAAATGTACACAAGCTGAAAGAGAGTTGGAAAAAGTAAAAGACATAGATAACACACGTTTACTCACTAAAAGCCAGCATTTCATTCTGTCCTAAAGATTGATTCATAGCTTATTTAATAGGATGAAAGGTAACCTCAAAGCAGATTTTCTACTTAATTGACTCATTTAGTGCTGCTCGATAAGCATTCACGTCAAGCTGAGATGTTGTGGTGTTTTTGTCTTCCTCCCTCCCCCTCTCCCATTCATGTGTTACAAGTGATATTACAGTACCCTGATTAGTTATTAGAGAGGGTATGAAATATTCAACATGTTGTATTTTGGATGTTAACAGGGTGGGGTCCAAAAGCTAGGCCCAATAGCTGCAGCATGACTTAGCATCACTGAATGTTCTCCTAATTAGCTCACTTTGCCCAGCAGCTGTCTGCTATTAGGGTCCATTGTTCCAGATGTTATCTCATTAGAATGGCATTGATCATCGTAATGAGTGTGGGAGAGATTATTGGTCTACATTAGTGTGACCCGCTTGCTCCCTCTTTCCCTGAGGTCAAACCACAATGGCTTCAGTCATCCATATGTTCAGTTGACGCTTTAAGTATGGCAGCTATTTCCCCTAGACATGATTAGTTGTGTGTGGAATGCCAGGCAAATGGGAAGCAGGCATGACTCAGAGGATGTACGCTAGTTTCAAGCAGAGTAATTTGAGGATATTAAGAGAGTAATGCTTAATGTACAGTTATTTATCCGTGAATTGGCACTGCACAAATGGTTTTTCATTCAGTGTGGCTAGACTGGGCTTAAACTACATGTTTTTGTTTGTTTCACATTATGTTCCAGGTTGAGAGAGTGAAGGCTATCAGTTTTTCTACTGGTACTTTGTTTGTAAAACAAGGTTTTCTGAAGCAAGGATACTTTTGTGTGCTTTTATGTTCAAAACATCCAATAAATATATGATTGAGTGTTGAGAGTCATTGGTAATGTTAGAGTGGTCTCATTTATATTATTCACACCAAAGGCTTTCATTTTATGAGTGTGTTGTTGTGCCTTTGGGTGGTGTTTTTGTTAAATGCATGCATGGTGAGGCTGGATTGCTGGTTTGTCTTTTGTGTGAGTGTGGGGCTGGTGCTGTGATGGGAAGGGAGAGGACAACTGAGTCCTGATCTCTCACTTTGGTCTTGGTCTCACTGTAGCTTTGTGGATAGACAAGGCTCTGCCAGGGCATTGCTGACAGCTAAGAAGCAAGCAGTTCCCTCCCCTGCCACAACAAGCACAGAGCACGGAAGAACATAGAAATCTGTGCATCTCATCCCTTTGTTGCCTCTCTCTGCCAGGCTTGAAGCTGGGCATCACAGAATAATGTGAAGCCATCGATGCATTTCACATTGATATTGAGATAGGGAGCATAAGGACTTAGTAAAGAGAAAGACGAAGACAAAGAGAGAGAAATAAAAAGGTTGGAAGGTTGCGAGGACAGTGGGCTAAATATGAGGAGGAAGTATTTAGGAATGTAGTATTGAGGCAAAGTGAGGAAGAGGAGGGTTCAGGCAAGAGAGAAGCAAAATGTCTTATTACACTCTCTGGCCTGTCCTCCCCTCTCTCTCGTCAGCTTTATAACCAATCCTGACTTGACCATTTCCCTCAGACTGTCTCTCTTTTCCTGTAAACTCGCCTTCGACACTGCCATGTGCCTCTGTGGTCAGCTGCTTTCCAACATGACTCGCCGATATTTTTCCCGCTGCACAAATAGCTATTGTATTAACTTGGTGCCTCTGTTTTAAACTTCAGACTCAAATGTGTAGTGAAACAATTATGCTTAATTGCATTCATCTTAGTGGTTCAGTCTCCAGCTTTTCAGGCTCTACGGCCTAATGAAAACGGAGACGCATCAGTTTAATTATAATGTACTCGCCTCTTATTGAGGAGAGATTGTTTTTATTTGGAGCCCTAATGAATTTCTCATCAGTTTGTTATTAACATTGTGCTATCAGGGGCTCAAGTGGGGAAGCAGCCAATTACATGGCTTTGTTCTCCCTGATGGACAAGTATTTGTGCCTCTGTAGAGGGAGAAATAACTCGTGAAAATGCTATGGGAAAAAACATTGCCACATCTTGCCGCCATCTATTGCCAGACAATTTTCTGCTTCAGGTAAAGTGTATGTGCCATTTCTTGTACGGTCTTTCTACTTACGCCAGCTAGGTGTGCTTTTCTTTGTAACAGCTGGCTCATCAAGTGCTCAGACTTATTGAGAGTTGATCGTTGGCAGCTACAATAATGGTTTAATCTATAGAAAGAACATCATAGCAGCACTGCAGGCGTTATGAATGGACTCTGCCTAGTCGACTGTATGTAACATGAAATTGGCAAATCCAACTATTGTTCCTTTCCTCAGCCCTTTTCAAATTTAACTATTATAACGTTTGGTGCATTAATTCAGTTAAGCCTCCGGTGGGTATGAGTGAGACAGGGTAGAGTCCTGAGTGTTCAAACAGTGCAAAGAGGATATGTAATGATAATTTAACATTTTTACCCATGACCCTGGCTGTATTTGGCATGACTTCCTTAACCTAAAAACCCATTTGGAGCTAATTTAATGGGATATGAAGGGAATATAATGATGTGTGGGGCCTTGTTATTTGCCTTTGTTCACAAAACACTTCCCTAGTTTATTGCATTTTACGGTTGAAGGCCTTGATCACTAGTATTATGGCTTTGTAAATGGGAGTCAATAAATTACCCTCTGATTAAAGACGATGCCTTCACTTTAGGTGTGAGAGCCATTCGCTATGCATGGTTAGCATGAGTCTTTTTGTGTGTACTAGTTTAATCACTTTAGTTCTGCTTTCGTTTTAGCTCCCCTCACCTCCATAACTTTGACTTGTCCCTGACAGTTAAGCACGACACACAATTTTGTATGCAAAATTCTGGAAAGCTTTTGGTTTGGAAGAGGGGCTTGTATGTGTATTTAAATGACACAGCGTACACAAAACCTACCTGCTTCTAGGCCCAGAAAGTCCCATTTGTGTGGCTTTTTTTCATTTAGACGTGTTTTTATGAGACCAAAAAAACCCCTCAGTGTTCTCTCTCCTGTCTTCTTCCATTTAGTGTGTGCAAATTTAAAGATGATAGTTGTTTTGAAAACTTTTTAGGCCAAAGTTCTGAAAATGGACATGAATATTTCGATTTGATTTAGAGAATAAAAAGAGAGCTATAGTGGTCATATATGTATTTAGTGAATAGCACCAGAGGTATAATTAAAAAAAAAAGGCTATTTACATGAACAGGAAAAGAAAATAAAGCAAATGTGGTCAAGTCCAGACAGCTTTGCAAACGCAGCTCTTCTGGAAAGTTACTTAGACTGGGCCTCTTAATTACTGGTGGACTCTTAACTTATTCATAGATGCAGCTCTTCACATCAAAAACATGAAGTCAAGTTTTGGGTTATGGAAAACAACGATATGGTAAATAAGAAGACAGATGGTCCAAGTCTGTTGACAGAAGCTTTATGCAGGGTAACAAGAGAAGAGAATTGTACAGCATCTCTGCTGACCCCTTTACTCTGGAAGAAACTCCCCTTCCCACTGGTTTGTTTTATGCATCATCAGGCCTCAGTCACACTGATTGATACACTGTGGAATAGCCTCAAGCATCATTTTTGCTTAAAAACCCTTCAATTCCTAAAAGCATGCAGAGAAGACTCACAGGCCATGACGGGTATTGAAAACCACAGGCTATGCACAATATAGTAATTTATGTCATCAAGACCTTACAGCCACCCCTTCCCCATTCATTATGTTCCATTAATGAATGAGAAAATAAGATATGCCAGTATGGATAAAAATGAGCAGTTTTGCTAACTCTGACGTGTTTACATTTGTATCTTATACATCTGTTCATAAATGTGCTCTGTCCCACCCAAATAAATAAATATCATAGCAAAATTCACTTTAATTTCATGTGGCAGGCATCACTTATTGATTATATATGGGTCTAGTTTGGGAAATGTTACAACTCCGTAATGGCTGCATAAACAGACTGCTGTTGCATATTGAAATACCTGAGAATAAATGAAACATGATTTGGAATATTAAACTGTATTTGATGATAGAAGTTTGAGACCCAGTGGTTCTGCATGTGTCATTCTTCGCTTGCTGGAATTTGTAAAGATAATTAGCAATCTTAGCGTTTTCTAGCCGCTGCAGTTTAACTGTAGGTTGTTTTTGACACTTCAGACCGGACAGGCCTGCTTTCTGTTTTGTTTTCTCAACCGTTGCAACACGCCAAAGTGTTTGTGTGCAGTTCAGTGGTACTATCCTCAGTCGAGACTCCTCTGCCAGGTTTAGGTCCTACCTCCTCAGTCTGGATTAGCCCCACTGCTGGAGGACGATGAGTGAAGGGAGTCAGGAGGATAATGAGGGTATGGGGTGGGCCCAAGGGCAGCCAGCAGGATCCAGGTAGGTGGATCTTCCTGTGGTGCTAAGCCTCTTAACTCATTCCATCCACACTGGCCTCATCTAACTGGTATAACACCACACATTCCCTTCTTGACAATGTGTGTAAAGTAGCATAGGTCCTACAACAGATGCACCTGTAATTCTGGTAGCCATGTGAAAATCAACACCCACAGTCTGAGTGGATTAAAGCTTGAGAGAGATGTGTTCTGATCAGGCATCCTTAATTAAGTCTCATTAAGCAACTTTTGCATGTTTCACAATCACTTGGGTAGACCTGTATTCACAAAATGAGAAATTAACTCATTTGCATTTCTGTGGCTGTAACTGTTGAGGAATCTCAAGAGTAGATTCAACTTAAATTCTTGAGGTTACTATTGGACTCAATATTAGGCCTGGGCTGATATTTGATATTATTGAATATCACAATATTTGCTGCCATTTGGGATATTTTTCACAATCTCAGATATTGAACAGCTGTTCTTTTATTTTGAAAAGAAATACAGGGGGAGCTGCCTTGGCAGTGGAGGCAACACGCATGACTATTTGATGAGGTGGAGAGGTTATTAACAGGCTAATTAGCGCAGACATGCAGGCAGTGCTTTATTATATAGACATGAAGGGCTTAGTTTCGAAGAACGCCAGCTGCCCAGTTTGACAATATTTCGGGTTTAAAGCAGGAAAAAATGGCCAGCCAGAGGATTCAGATGAGGCCATATGTTGTATTTACTGCAAGCAAGACATGACTCAACATGGCAACACCACAAATTTTCGGTCTCCACCAACCAGAGGATAATATTGTCTGTCACAGTACTTGGGTGGGTAAATATCGTGATATTAGATTTTGGATATCGCCCAAGCCTACTCAATATCGAGTTTTGATTAAAAAACAATTCTTGATTGAATCAATAGAAACAAGGGCACTTCTTTTTTGTCTCTTGACTTTCTGTGCCAAACCATTTACTGGTGTCCATTGTAGGCCAAAAGAATTGTACATAAATATGTCATCGATGTCTGCACATAATAATATGCGAGCTCGCAAGATGACTACAGTATGAGCAGCCAGCCTTGTAAAGCATGTGTCTATAACATCAAAGCTAAAGTGTTGAAAGTCATTAAGTATCACTCAACCTAATCATTGTTGTACATTTTATGATTCGGACCAAAGGCTGCTGCCGCTTGGCTCTTGGCCACAAGTGGACCGGTCCAGTCAGGTTGGAAGACTTCTTTATTATTGCATCAGAAGCTAAAAAATAGCACCACAGATTCATATCAAACAGTTGTCAGGCATAATTGATACTTAAGATGGCTGAGCATGCAGTTTCACATTTGCAGTTATTTAAGTTGCAAGTTAATGAAGTTTGCATGTGCTTGTTTTAAACTTTTAAATTTGGTGAGTTATTGGGGAATTCATTAAGCAGAAGGTTAAGGTACAAGTGGTGGAGTTGTCTTCACATTGCAGCGCACCATCTTGTGATGTTATGACAGATGTCAGAGGACAGATTGATGCTCAATTTAAATGCTTTTATAAGTTACGGCACAGGCACAGAGATGTTCCTTGTCAACCACTGCTATGCTTTCACTCTCAGCTCCAAAAAAAAACAAAAAAAAAAAACACACAATGTTGTTTATTTGCTGTCAACAGCTTCTACCTGAAATTGCTGTTAAAAGATACAGATTGAGTCTTCCTCATCACATTATGTGCCAGGCTATGCTCTTCCTGACAGACAACCACACCTCTCTGCTGCTCCTCTCTCTCTCTCTCTCTCTCTCTCTCTCTCTCTCTCTCTCTCTCTCTCTCTCTATATATATATATATATATGTATATATATACGCATCTATCTATCTTTCTATCTGTCTATCTATCTATCTATCTCTTGCTGCCTTAGCCTCTTGCTCTCACTTCTGCTTGGCTGTGGAGGAATTATTGGACCATATGTTTAACTGTATAGAAGAAGAGGAATAAAGAAAATTAGGTTCCAGAAGTGTATCATTATGCATATGTTTGGGTGTGTTTGTTTGTGTTTGCTGTTAGCGCAGTGGTGCTCCAGGTACTGCGTAGATGCCTGTCATTCTTCTGCTCTTGTCCCGCCTCTATAAATAGAAGTTTCTGTGCGCTGCAATTCCTGAGAGGCTTTGTACTTTTCTCCCTTTTTTCCTCCTTCGTCTCTATATCCTGCTTTTCTTTTCTACTTCATCCTGTGATTTGTTCGTCTGCCTTTACTTTTATCAAAAAGGCATTTTGGGATGAAGTAGAGCTGCGCTGTTACAGCAAAAATCATAATCACAGTTATTTCCGTCAATATTAAGATCATGGTTAATTTCCATGATTATTTAACTTGAAAAAAAACTTATCTCTGTAAAAGCTGATTTCCTTAAAAATCGAATAATATTTTACCTGGAACACAAAAGAAAAAAGTCTTACAACAATAATAAGTGATAATATATTTTTTTAACAAATGTAACGACTTTTTAAATATATAATGTGTGTTAAAATGTTGTTTTTGGTACTGGTACCGTAACAGCGCTGATAGACACACTTCAAAAACCGAGCAGGGTGGCTTGACCTAGTTTTTGTAAACAA
>JAPQLA010000025.1:17104296-17131812 GCA_029822935.1 Naso vlamingii | reverse complement strand
ACGGTGAAAGTAGTATGATCTGGTTCAAGAGGCTGCGTAATCTGGACTGTCACTGCTCAGATGTGTCATCTGCCATTCGCTGTTTGGAGCAAAGGCGTCAAGACGAGGACATCCCCAGTTTTGTAGCATTTCACGCCAACAGTTTCACACTAATGCACATGTCCATTCATGTGACTGCTTCATGATTTTCATGTGAGCTCATTTGAAATGAGAAAGCCTCTCAAGTAAGTGGCAAAAGTTCAAATTTGTCCTCATATGCTGTATTTCAGACATCTTTCTACCGGAGAGATTGAAATGACTGCATACATACCGAAAATTACTGTGACCGGAAGCGATGGTAAAGGCTCTCTTGGTTATTGTATGGATGAAATTAAGTTGACTCTATTTCTTCTTTATATGCTAGTAGATTCCCTTTGACTGCCTAATGGAGTGAAGGCATATCAAAAGCCTCATCAAAGCTGAAGACTGAGTGGTGCATTTATGGCTTGTTCAAGCGCTTCAAGAGCTGTAGTTTAGCATGATCTAATGACTGGAATGATGCTCACTCAAAGTCATTGTAGCCTTTCAAGATAGAGAAAACACTTCACATTAGTTGCTGGAATAAAAATGGTTGATTGATGCGGAAGGCTGCTTTAAATCAAGGAGAGTGGAGTGCGTGTGTAGTGAATGTAAGCATGTTTTACTTGATTGTGCTGGACAGGGTAAACATGAGGGTGAAAGTTTAATATCTATGCAGGGGTTGTAAATAAAACTCTTGAGAGCTTCAGCTGTGTGCCCATTACTTTGACAGGGAAAGGAAGCAGCGTTACTAGTCTTCCTAATGGCCTCTTCACTGTGAGGACTTGGTTATTAATTGCATCATAGTAAAATGCCCCCTTTTTTCAACCCCAACTCTTCTTTTGTGGTGACTGGTGCAAGAAATACAACTCTGTCAGGTTGTTGTAAAAGAGAGGGTTTTAGGTTGCCACAGACTGTAAAGGGTGGGTGTGTTTTAGCATTGACTTGGGCTGTGGAACAGCATACCAACTTAAAAAAATCCCCTGCCTTCCACAAAGCTAAAGGGAAGTCTGTAGGTAGTTTAATCTGCACATCTGTCATCAAACTACTTTGTCAGGTGACAAAGCTATTCATTGACTGTTAATCAGTGGATGGACCTCTTCCTTTTGCTCAGTTCTTTCCTCTTAAATGACTGATCATAGTTGTTGTTGACTTGTGACATGTAAGCTTTACCTCTCAGAGTTTACACTGCACCTCATTTTTATTTAGAGTGGTAATCTCGAAGATTTGAGTAACCTTTTTTCTATGAGCACCTTTGGCGATAAGCTTTAATTGCAGGCGCGCTTTTGGACCTCATCTCCCAGAGTTGGATGTCGAAACCAAACAGTGTCGACTATATGATGTTGGTAGATAGCCTATTTCCCCTCCACAGACGGTGAGTTTTCTTTTTATTTGGTCCTGTACTTTTACTTGAACTGTCATTGCCTGGATGCTTATTTTCTTTGTGCGTTGATCTGCCATTGTAACTCACAGGAAATGAAAGTACCTACGCCAGTCAGAGACAACTAAGAGCAAGTCTGTGGCATTAGTTCCACCTACCCTCTGGTAGACTTATTCCAATACCGATACCAGTATCTGAAAATGCCTCCGATACTGCTAAAAATGCTGGTATCGGTCTCGCCGAGTACCAGTCTGTGCACTCATTCGATACAATGTGATTTATTAGCTGCTAAACCATACCCAGTTACATCCCAGTGAGCTTAGTTTAGTGTAGTGCAAGGCATTAGATTTTCATGGAACTTAGTTTGTAAGTGCTGTTGCACTTCTGTTTTATAGTGCTCTATTTAAATCTTTTTATTTTACTAAATTATGATTACACCTTACGGTTCAAAGTAATTATTTTTATGCGCTGGTATTGGATCAGTACTCAGTATCGGTCGCTACCAAACTTTGATTATCGCAATGGTATCGGGAATGAAAAAATGTTATCAGAACATCTCCACCCTCCAGGCAAAGCAACCCCTACTGACTGATGTAAAAGGCGTCACTAACTGATTCTCGTAGTACTACACTCGTAGTACTTGCCAGTGCTGTAAATACAAGTGCTTTCAGCAATGGGCCATAGGCTCAATCAACATTGTTTTACCTCATTCTTTGATAGGAAATGACGTAACAGACATAACTAAAAGAAATTTGAGATGCGCTTTTCTTCATACTAATTCCACACAGCTCTTCTCGATGGCTGCAGTAGTCTCGGCATGTTTGTCCTGTTGGTACAGTGGCATCCAGCCAGTCTCACAGCACTGTACCAAACCATTTAGAAACAACATGCAACACACGTTTTGCCAGCACCGGTAATAATGTAATCCCACCCAGTATTGTATTATTATCAGCCTCCAGTAACAAACATGGGAAAATATATTATTAAATATATTATCAAAATCGTCGTGTGTGTGTGTGTGTGTGTGTGCGCGTATATCTTGACCTGATCCCCTAAACATACAGTGCCTGTATAATGTGTGCAGCAGAGGCTTATTTTATGCTTTATTAGTCTTACATTGTCTTGTCACGTGAGTAGATGGTTTTAAATCCGAGTGGGCTGTAAAAATACATTTGTTTCTGTTACATTTGCTTTTTTCCTTCCTGTTATTGATCAGTTCTTTATGATAAATAATGTGGTCTCAAAACTTTATCTGTTGTACATCAATGTTTCACCAGGGAAAATGAACTGATTACGAAAATTGCATTATTACGGTTGTTGCCATCTCCTCTGAGGAGCATTTAAATACTCAGTATGCTTTTAAATAGCAGCACAATGTGCTGCTGTTGAATGAGTTAGTACCAGTGGCTATGCATTGACATGCAATTCATTTGAGCTCGGAGGAGTGCTGCAGGCAAGAGTTAATTTCTTAAAATTAAACTAAGCATATTGGTACAGAGGTTTATGGTAATCTGACCAGTATGTCTCTGAGGCATTACAGAAATTTTTCAGCGCTTGCGGGGGAATATTAAATAGGTGGTTGTTTGTTATTAACTGGATTATTTTGCTGCATGATGGAGGAACAGTGGGTGGGTATGGATGGGTTTGGGGGTTCTGCTGGAGTTGTTTTAAGTTTTTGCTATCAACCTCATAGAGAGGGTAATGACTATATCAAAGAGCTTTGAGATGAGCTCTGCACTAACATGTCAGAATCTTGACAAATCACCCAGGATACATTATTTTTTTCTAGGTTTGTGGTGCTTCTGCTTCATTAGATACAGTACAAAAAGTGACAAATGTAGCAGAGAAAAAGGGGATGACATTTGATAAAGGTTGCGAACCACTCTCTCACACACAGTGGCACATGTGCAGTTCACACCCTAATTTATGGCAGCTTTTAAATGCAGCAGATTTTCTCAGATGGTTTTTTTTCTGTGATATATTATCAACAGACAGTAGAGAGGAAACTTTAAATGATGTGCTGTTTTATAACCAATGGTGTTTCAAAGGTTCAGTATTCCAGTGTGCTTATACAGCACATAAATTCTCTGTATTAGGTTTCAACTGTTTGAAATGGCCATTTTCTAACTTAAAAGTGCTCCTGTAACTATGAAATCCTAAAAAGTAAGGCAGCCTTTGCATGATGTGGTACCCTGGAAAGCGACACATGGCATGTGGCCTAATGGCATGGCCCAAGTCTTTGCGCAGGGACGGCTGAAGATGAGAATTAATGGCAGAGCTCAAATGAGGACCTTTATTCCTCTATTATAATTTCTCCCTTGGCAACACTGAATGAAAGGTGGCTCAGCACAAGGTGAGATTCCTTTTATAAAGGTGAGACACTCTTCACGAGCAAAGTTGAGTCACACCCATACTTGTTGTCTTACTCTTTTGTCATGTAGGTCCTTACTACATTTGTTGTCTTGATGGATACAGGTTGTTTTCTTCAAACGCTGGTCTGCTGGGTACGGTTTTAATGCTTCACTGAAGTCATGGTTTGACCATTGTGCCATTTAGTTTCGGCACAAGAACATGAACTGTGTCTGCCCCAGTGATCGTTCATTTACCTGTATTAAAGTCTCGCTTAGCCAGACCTCTCTTCACACTGTGTTAGTGCTGTGCCAGCAGTGGAGAAAAGTCTGGCTCAACCTGTTATCATTCTGGAATACGGGAAAGAAAACCCCAACTATGTGTACTTCTTTAAACCAATCACAATCGTCTTGGGCAGTGCTAAGTCCAGAATGCAGCAGCTGGGCTCTTGCAAAATAGTCTCGGGTGGGAACTGCAACACTAACCCTTTTTTCCTCTTACCTAGGGTTGTCAAAAATTTTGATACTCCGGTGCTTACAGATCTCTAAACATTTTTAATGGATACAGTACTCATTTGCTACAGTATCGAGTTTACACACACACACACACACACACACACACACACACACACTCTGCACCGACGCAGCACAGCCTCTCCTCCCTGCTGTCACTAAGTACCCAGGCTTGTTGTCTCATATGTTTCGCTTGCAAAGCAGTGTGAATTTCCTGAATGAAAGAGCCTTGTCAACTAACTGCAGAGGTGCAGGGGTGTGACAATGAAAACAGACATGAGAGCGTAAATGTTTAGGAAAAATCCGCTACAGAGTTGAGTTAAACTTCGATGTGCTAAGTTTCACATTGTGGCAGCGCATCCCTGGGGGGGGGGGGTCCAGTGGAGAAAAGCCTGCTGAACTGTGGACAACTGTGTTAAAAAAAAATATATATATTATTTTTTTTTAATTTCTTAAGAAATCATAAAACCTGTACATGTGTTGCCAAAGTTAGCATGACCAAAATCATGTCATTTTCATGCTGTGTGACTATGTTTACCTTCGCTAGCTCACAGCAGACAGTAGAGCACACTTGGTATATGAAACTGTTCCAGTTAGTGAGCAAATGTTCTAAACATATTCTTAATAGTTCTTTACAGCTATCCACCAAAAGAACCAAGCAGTCTGCCTTATTTCAAGATTCAAATCTTCATCCAGACCTACCTTTTCCCTTGTGTAAATTGCTCCTTCGGATGTGGTGGTTGTTGTTTCTATTGTAGTGTGTCGTTATGGTCGACAACCGACACCGCATTTGGGATGCCTCATGAGGTCCTAGCAGAAAGACTAACATGTCGTATTTTTTTATTTACCGTTCACAACGGCTTGTCAGTAGTAGTAGCAGTCGGTAGCGAGTGCTTCATTTCCAATTTCACCACCCATGTGGTGAAACACTGCAAATGATGACTGATTAGGGAGCAACTCTCGGCCATGACACGACAAGAATTCATGATTCTACAATAGCCTAATCTGACACAGTGGACATTTTAACAGACACAGAAGTCTGACACCAGCATAACACACAGATAGCGGAAGGATAGGAGAATGCCAGCTGAAAAAGTCAGCCAATGGGAGGCTTTTACCCAACTTCTATTTCCTGTGAGTCAGACTACCTATATTATTACTCCAGAGGTTCATGGTTGGCCCCAGTAGAGCATCACTTCAACACTGTGTGGTAGGAACTATAAATGAAAAAAATAACAAAGAGAGCAAATTGGTCTCTATAATGGCTACATCTGTAAATAGAGCAGCACTGGGTAGCCACACTTATTTCTTTACAGACTATCTAGAGTGGTCTACTGAGCCTTGAAATATTCATCATCTTTTCTTCACAGATCCTTGGCTTTTTTAATGTTAAAAGGCCTGGAAATAGAACATCCACCTCCTTGCACCTTTCTCAAACTTGCTCCTGCCAAATCAAGTGAGGCAGATGCACAGTAAGATATAAAGTGTCTGCCGATAAGAGTGGAATATTTTCCTGACATAAACATGTTGACATGCATGTAAGCCAAGACATGGCCTGTTTCATTTGTCCATCAAAATATGTATTTCATTTTGCAGAACAAAATGTAAGATTTGAAATGCGTTTTTGTGCAGTCTCTCAACAGAAGATTTGACACCTAAGTGTTAGGGCTTTGTTTGTCTCTTTACAACACTGATTGAGGGTGGCAGGGGAGAAAAGAATTAATAATAGATAACGCAAAAACAGTGTTTACCCTTCTATACTTATTTAGGGGACTTGAGAAATTTTCGTCAACTTTAATTTGTAAGTGATATACTGTTTTATCAGCAAGCAAATGTTCGGATGCACCTTGTTATCAGACTGAGTTCGTAAAAGCCATGGTGACTCTTTTGTCTCCTTGTTCCCCCTCCTACCTCAGGCTATGCAAAAATTAGGGCCTAAATTGATGTAATGGTTGTTTACTCCCACATGCATGAATAGATGCAGCATCAAGCAGTGCTGTAAGAGGGGTGGGGGTGCAGAGGATACAGTAAGGGGGAAAAAAAAGGGAATCGCAAAAGGGGCACCAATTTAGAGTGTTCCCAAAAGATACTTACTGCTACGGGAAAGAAACTGTGTGGGTGTGTACATGAGAGTGTGATATTTTTTTTGGGGGGGGGGGGGGGGGCGCGTCTGTGGAAGAGCAGTGTGGGCCATGTGGCCAGGTTGAGATTTGTTCCCATTCAGAGGACCATTATTGTTGACCTTGCCTTGCCTGGGAAAGCCAGAGTAAACAGAGGCCTAATAAATCAACTTTAACAAGCCCAGTAGTCCTGGCTGGTGAAGCAGCCATGCAGCTCGGACACGCAGGGGTGGATTAATCCACACTGTCTCCTTTCCACAGAGGATACCTGTAGAGTCTGATTTGGCTGATAGTTTGTATGCAGACGCACAGGGACGTTTAATTGCTCCACTGAATGCATCTCCCTAGCCAATGTGTTTGTATTCACACTCAGGGCTGTGTTTGTGCGAGAGATACAGAGCAGTCAAAAGAGAGGATGCATAATCACACTCTTGTGCAGGATTTTCAGACTACACTAGAAATTTCATTACATGCTTACCTGGTGTTCCAGTGTAGGCAATATTTGTTGAGCAGATTGACTTGGCTGCCTATTTGATTCCTCATCAATTTCATATCCCCTCCACGTCAAGGGAGATCATCAATGATTCATACTTTATACTGCGGCTCCCTGCAATGTAAATGCCTTCATAAAAATCCTAATATCCTCATGTTATGGCAAAGTAATAAAACTGTTTACCAGTCACTGTTGTGTTTTTGTCTAGAACCTCAGATGATTGTTTTATTGCCGCATTTTCTTTAACAAATGACAAAAAAAATTGCAGTAATTAAATCGCAGCATGGTGTTTCAGTACAACCCCCTAAACACATGCATTTGTGCACACACACAAACACACACACACGCACACACGCCAACCCGTTCTCCCATTGCACCCTTCCTCACCCAAAGTCTCCTGTTCTTTGCCTCGAGGGTGTGACTGTGAGTGGGTGCTGAATAGTAATTATTGAGGGTAAATTTTGGAATGGGTTTAGAGTGAATATATACAGAATTGGCACTGTCAGTCAGTCAGTCAATAAATCAGTCTGTCATTCTAGCTGACAGGTGGTCGAGGGAGGATCTCTAAAACCATGTAGGGAGACATTCAGAACTTGTTTTTAAGGGCCAAGAACACAAACAAAACTGCTGGGAGTGTAAATGAGAGGAATGTGGACATGTGACCAGCAGCATATGGATGCAGACTTACTTACATCAGTGCTTTTGCATTTAGAGCTGCTCGCTGTTTTAATGCCCGTGCACCCACATGTGCATGTATGTGACAGTGTGTGCACGTGGGCGTGTGTCTAGGCAAGTAAATGCAGGAGAGCTATTCTTTCAGTGTCATATTTTTGGCATGGTTGTGCTGTGTCTCAGGCTGCTGCACAGTTGGTGAATATCAATGCAGTGTGGCGTAGTGACGGGGACTGGAGCTGACATGTTGTCACACTGTGATGAAAAGCACTCTGAGATGATGTGGCGGGAGTGTTCCTCCTGTCCGCAGAGAGATGGCAAGCTGGCTGTGGCATTTGTGTATTCGTTTGTGCCATGCCTGTGTGAGAGTATCCGTGTGTGCATACTTGTCGGTTATTCTCCGGGTGCACATGTGATTGTGTATGGCTTTTGCCTGTCGTTCAAACCCGAATCACTTCACACACAAAGTGTGCCGTTTTTGCTTCTGTTGCGGTTTTGATGTATTTGTGGCAAAAGGAAATTTGAGCATGTGTGGTTGGCGACTACCTGGATATAAACCAGCCGAAGTGTTGACCAACCTGGTTATTGAGTCAATGTCACAAACACATCCAAGTACATTTAAAAAAAAAAAAACAACTTGCCTTTTTCTGTCACTGCTACAGTTTATATGCCTTATTGATGTAACATGAAAGGTGATATGGTGTACTGTCTGCTATCTCTGCGACTGGCTATACCTTTTATGAGTTTGGTCTCCACTTTCCTTATAAAGCTGCTGTAGGATCGCAGAGTCCTCACTGTGTCAAAAAATCTACCAAGTCTGTAAGATGATGAGAATACTGTATGGACATCTTGAATAAACCTTTCTATTACTGTTCTGTAATCCCATTTAATTCTTGCAGAAGAGATGTTCAGGTTTTTGTCTTGTTGCAGATATAGTGGCACATATTTGCATATTGTATGTACTCACAGAAATGCCACTGTGCGTCAGATGAAGCATTTTTAAGGCATCCCTCACTGTCCTTTGCCATATTCCAGGATTTCACAAGAGTTCCATCAAATCTCTGTAAACTTGGTGTGGTATCTAGCCTCAACACCACTGGAGAGCTGACATGTGAAGGAAAAAGAGCCAGTTTTCCCTGGTTGTGACTACAAATTCTAGTGGGGACTGTTCAGTCCTCCTCTATCCTGTTTTGGTTAAAGGTTAAGCTCTCACTTGGGCTTAAGCCTGCTAAAAGCTTTGCTTAATGCATATGTCTTTGCCTCAGTGGACTTTTGTAGATAGATGAGAGACAAGCCCCACCTGGTCACTGCTTGAACTCTGTAAGTTTAATTATTGAACAGAAGAGCAAGAACACGAATGAACAAGGGCCTGTATGGCACAAACCTGTCTTTTTCAGGGACTTCTTTGTCTTTAACTTAAAACATACATGCAAACACACACAGACAGATACATATCATATGCACTATTACATTCCTCAGAGGGCTGCTGATGTACTGGTGTATATAAACAGGACTAGTAGGGCAGAAGTGCTCCTAGATAAGTTATAAAAAAGAACAAAGCAAAAGAATCTAATCTCATATATCCCTCTATATGTTATTAAAGAAGCCAAGTACTGAGAGAATTGTTAGTCTTGATGCTTGTATTGCGAGATTTATTATATGTACGTAACGTTGAGGACTGTAGGGTATGAGACAAGAAATGCTCTCTGAATCCACCTTATATAATCTTTCGGTGTATTTCTCCTTGCTGTGGTGTTAAGTGTTTTTTGGTTCAGTGTTTGGAAGAAATTGGTTCTATAAAGATGTGGAAGTGAATGAGATTGAGTTTCTGTAGTACTTTTCATTGCTGATGTTCTGTGTGCTTATGGTTGAGTGTGTGTTTATGCTTGTATATTTATCTGTCTATTTATGTCGAAGCATGCGTGGCCCTCCATGGCTGCCTGTCCTCCTGTGTTAGCAGTGTGATACTGAATATGCAACACCATCAATCAGGGAGTTGTCTACTGTCTCCTCTGTCCTAATTGCGCCCCTAACCCGTCTCTCTTCTCTCACAGACTTTGGTTGCAGCGTAGCATTTCATTTCCACAGAGGAGTCCTTTTTGATACAATAGTCTTATTGAAGTACTCCTCTCCAGATGTTCTCTCCATAGATAAATCTGCTATTCAGATCTCTATAATTGATTGTAATATGCAGAATTAATGCCTAGGGTTATAAAGAGAATTCTTGGAAATGTTTTTTTGCTTTCCTTTTGAAATTCAAAACAAGAAAGCACCACAATGCACTTTTTTCTTCTGCCCAGGCTCAGCATACAAGTGCAGTGCAGCGGTGCCTATTTGCATATCCTCTAGCTGATTCAGTGCAAAACAACTTGGGTATTGTTACAGACGTAATTAGGAAGATGATCAAACAGGGGTTTTTGCGACATTCACTCTCTCACCCTCTCTCATGCTGTTTGGAGTAACACTGGTACCATTGCCGCATATTCAGTTTGAGGTAAAATTTTCATTGCAAAGAGTGACTGCTAATGATGAATTTCGGGACAGCAGTAATGAATGTATGTGATGAATTTAGGAGTGTGAGCTGTTGTCAAGTTCAGAAAAAGAGAGAGTCACACGAGAGAGACAGACAAGACAGACAGAGAGAAAGACTGGGAGAGACAGACTGATAGAGCGACGCAGAGCGAGCGTGAGCTGTGGGCTCATTTGGAATTCCAGTGTGTTGGTAATAATAAGGGAACCTCGGCAGCCCTTGTTAAATTATAGATCACACCAGCATGATTGGATGAGGTTAGGCCATTGTAACACCAACTTAATAATTTACAGATTGTATTACTACAGTAATAATTGCATGGGGAAGGTAAGCATTTTTTTCTTCAGTCCTCTCACATATATAACAGAGGAGCCCTGTGTAGTATTGTATGTGGAAAAGTCTTAAAAGACAAATCTTGACAAAACTAACCATTTCATCTTTCCTGTCGGCTTTTAAGCTACATTTGTGCAATTTTTTTCATCCATTTAGAGTGATTTGATTTCATCTGAATGCCACAATAGTTTGAGGAAGATGTGGTCCAGCAGATGGTTTAAGGTTTGTTCAATTGCTCTGTTTTTCAGTAATTTTTAGCAGAAGTTGACTTAGAGTTCACGTCTCTGTCCCTAAATTTCTCACTAAGCCACGTCCTCACTTCGACCTTGT
Organism: Naso vlamingii; assembly: GCA_029822935.1. Taxonomy (NCBI): domain Eukaryota; kingdom Metazoa; phylum Chordata; class Actinopteri; order Acanthuriformes; family Acanthuridae; genus Naso; species Naso vlamingii. The sequence goes on along the minus strand of JAPQLA010000025.1, from coordinate 17,121,035 downwards.
GCAGAGAATGGGCATTCGTTCTTTTCTTGTCAGTGTCAGGCTCAATGATTCAACCTACTTGGCTTCATCAGTGTCAGCGCATTTGCAGGCAGTTGAATCTGCACAGATGTGTGCATACACACACACCTTTACACACGTTACCTTATATTTGCTGCTTGTTTTTTATTATTATTATTTCCACTTTTACCTTCATCTTTTGTCCCATTTAAGTCTCAGGATACGTGACTTTTTGACACATAGCCAGCGTGTGTGCGTCGTGTTTCTGTCCATTCTGTATTCAGTACCTTTGTCTATGAAGAAAAGATGTCCCAGCTCTCAGTCTGCCACACGTATAGATGCATTGTCTCTTCAGATAAAAAGGTGGCGAGGAGCAGACTTGATGGCGTAGGAAATGAGAATATATAGAGTGCTAGAGGACAGCGGGGTTGGTAGTGAAAGGGCCATGGAACAACCTCATTAACTTCACCCCTGTTGTTGGGAGTAGGAAGTAGGTGAAAATCAAGTCAGACAGGCACACATATATCCTAACTGGCCACTTTTTTCCTCGACAGACTGTTTTTTCTTTTCCCTAATAAACGTTGACAGACAGTTAAGTATCCTCACTGCACATCCGTATATGTGCATGCACGCCTGCATCCATACGCTGGCATGGTTTGCCTGGAGATTGCAGAGGCAGGACTTCCTCAGGAGATTTTGAAGTTGCAGATAAAACAGGCTGATTGTCTCTCTGTTGCATCAGTTGGAAGACAGCAGATTAAAAGCAAGCATTTACTGCCTCTGTGTTGATATTGAGTTAATATAGTGTCAGAAACAAATGATTTTTGTGCTTCGCGATTATTTGCTGGGCATCAAGAGCACATCTTTAAACCTTAAAATATGGGTGGCAGCTTCTGATGCTTTTCTCTGATAATGGAGATGATGGATCTTGAACCATTATAACCACCTAAAGTCAGACAGATTTTTGTGGATTGTGAATGTTTCTTTTTTTCTTTTTTGTGAGAGACTTCAGACCTGAAAGACAGTATCAATGTGATACTGATAACATGATACAAGTTTTCTATTTTCCTGGCATTTTGGCTACTATAATATGATGAAATACCATAAATGTGGGAGTTCAGTTCAAATGATATGTTAGGAGTTAACCAAGAGGGCACTTAATAATGGTTATTGTTACTGCACCAGTTCATTTGTACCTGAATTATTTGATTTATCTTGGCAAGTCAAAATACAAAAACATTTTTTTATAAGAGAAATTCCATCCTTAAAACAGATTTCTTGATTTTACTTCTTGTCTGCAGATTTATTTTGCAGTGAAGTTTGCATTTGGGAAGAAAACACATCTCCAGTTACTCTGGCTACAGTTTATAATGTCTCCATTTATATTCATCAATGAAAAAGAAATGAAAACAATAGGCTATTTAAAGCAACTTATTTCCTAGGCCCAGTGGTTATACAGCCTATTTGTGACTGTCTGTTCCATTAGGTTTTAAGGACGGAAAGCTGGTAACAAAATAATGAGCGCTTCTTTTGCAGATCACTTCAAATAAGAAAGAAGAATCCAAAATAATGTAATTGCTATGAAAGAAAGCCATAATTGGCCAGTCAGGTTAGAGGAACTAATGGAGGGCAACTGAGGCAAAAGTAAATAGATGCTGTTTTAGAGATTGTTCCTATTTTTTGTCACTGTCTTTGTATAAAAGAGAGACTAATGAGTGAGTGTAATTTGTGACAGTGAACACACAGAAGCAATGTTTGGATCCCAGAAGAAGTAAAATATGTTATTTTACTTTGAAGTATTTTTTATTGCAGCATTCTAACTGCCGCTGTCAATAACCTTTATTATGTTAAGGTTTCAAGATGTGATTTCACGCTGCTCTATTGTCAGAACAAACCATTTTTTGAAAGCTATAAGACATGTAGAACTTGTCACATTTTCATAATGACTGAAAATGACATAATTACTTCTAATCAAATATTGGTCAGTATTTTGTTCATTCATATTGGTCAGTATTTTGTTCATTCATTGGACTGCAGAAAGTTCTATGTGGGGGCAAAGCTGTTACATAAATTGGCAACGAGACTTTATCTGTACTGTGGAAATTATCATTTAAATCTTTGCAATCTGCTACCTCGTCATTCCTCTCAGACGGGGGTCTGTGAACCACTTTATTTGAGCCGAGCAGAGGCACCTCTTCTGCCGTGTGACTCTTTTAATTGGGACGCTACGGTTGAAATTGGAGTGGCTGGGACCCACAGGGACTCCTATTTCTATCTTAGCCTGTACACTTTCAACTTGAAAGTTAACGAACATGCCAAACCGTTATGTTTAGACACACAGCATGACTTTAACACCACATATCTCTCAGTTAGTACCTTCACTCTATTTTTTCTTAAAATAACTCACACATCCTACCTAGCAGAATTTTTAAATGTGGATATATATTGAAGGCCAAGTACAGCGGGCTTGAGGTTAGGTGCTCAAATTAAATGATACTTGTGCTGCTGTGGAGTGTCAATTTGTTGTTGCGCATTTCTGAACCCCTGAATAATATCCTGCTGCTGCTCCCTCATTCAGCAAGTGGGCCATGCTTTCAGGAAGGTATATTGAGTTTCCTGGGAGGTTTAAAATTAAAATTTTGAGGAAACCTGGAGGTTCTATTTTACATGTTCTTTTGGCATTAAAAGATGTAACAAATACTTAAAAATAAAATAAAATCCTTTTTCTTACCACTACAAATTTCGCTTAGGTGCAGTTTTGTATCTGAGTTTTTCAGTCTGCACTCTGATAACATATAAACAAGCACTAAGTCATCAGGCAATGAACACCTTTTCCCTTTTATGCACATTCAGTTTAGCTGTGTCCTGCTTTCATAGCAAAAATTCTTTTGTGCTGTCTCTTCCTGTCTCTGATACTGAAACACACACTCACATACACACACTGAATGGTAACCACACAGTCTCATTGAACATTTGCCAATTTTTTTCTTCCTTTACTCATTTTCTGTTTCACTCCACCTTTTTAATCATCACACTGTTGAGGATCGCAGAGTTATAACTTTTTCTCTCTGTGGGACAGAATATCATTTTCTTTTAGATGTGTGTGTGTGTGTGTGCGTGTGTATTGGGAGATGTTCTGTGCTACTGATCTCAGCATCTCAGCAGAGCCTTTAAAGCTTTGTCTGTCCCTAAGACTGCTCAGAAAAGAGAAGATGTTGGCAAGCCCAGGCATCCTGCCAGCTTGTCCATCTTTCTGTACATGGGCCGCTGCTGCTTGGGGTCACCATTAAGGTCAGTTTGAGAATCTGTCAGCAGGACTGCTTTTCTTTTCGCTGTAGTGTACACATACACTAACTGTGGAAGATACAACAAACAGCAGAGAGTGTAAGAATAGCTATTACGATGTAAGAGCACAGTATTTCTTTATAGAAGTTTTCTGGTTATGCTGTTTAGTTCCTGGACTGTTGGAGGATGGAAATCAGGAAAATTTTGGAATAACTAATTTAAGTCTTGGTTCTTTGTTCCAGTAATGCTTAAGGTTGTGCCAGTTGGCGATGGAATCGTCCATGGGTGATTGAAGGGACGATCTGCGATGGGTTTTTTTTCTAGCAGATGCTATAGGAGGGTGTGTGCATAGGGAGTGTGCAGTGAAGAGTGAGTTAGAGAAAGAGACCAACAGAGAGAGACTGAGAGCTTTTTTATAGCTTTGCTTTTTAACTTAGAGTGATTACTGACTTCATTAGACTGACTATATCTAAAACAGTGACACGTATCCTGCCAGCTGGAGACATACCCACAGCATCTGAACGGGAACATAACGTGAAATTTTCCTTTGCTTAATATCGTGACTTTAAAAGCACCAAATGACTTCTTTTAACATGTTTTTTTAGTTTCTAATATGACGAATTGTAAAATGTCACTTCCATGAGGTTGTTTAACACACATTATACATCTAATAGGCCATTTAAAAAATGTGTTGAAAGTGCAATGAATTAGGCCTGCCTTAATGTCAACAGACAATGAATAGAAAAAAATACACTAATAACACATAATAACGCATAAACAATAGTAACACTTGTAGCTTAGTGAGCTGGTCAAATCCACTTTGAAGTTGTAGTTTCAAGAGTTAACATGTAAACATTTATTGTGTGTGTCTGCCCCATGCAGGAGCTCACAAGAAGAACTCCACTGAAGCAGTGTGAAAATCCACAAAGAGAGCAGAAGCATGTCTGCCATGCTAACCTCTGTTACCCCAACATGTCCTCCTGTGTTGTTATTTTGATGATTAAATGTCCAATTGTCCATTTTAGTCCACAGGTACACTGACTGAGTCATTATCTTAGTGTTAGCATGTGACAATAACAGTCTTCAGTGAGGAGACAGAAATAATGCATGTGTTTTACAGGCTATAAGATCATTAATCCTACCCAAAACTCTGCAAAAATTAGCAGCCCACAAAGCCGTTGGGTCTATTGAGCGATTATGTAGCTATTGGCTTTTTCCTCCTCCAAACTATCGTTATAATATCTGTCATTAAAAAGCCACTATTGGTTGACATCTACTGCAAACCAAAGCCTTCTGTTTATTGATTTTTCTGGTCATTAGGTAGATTGTTGGATGTCCTCTTGGTATTGATGAGTTAACCCTTGGATTGGGGATGGTCAGTAGCATCTTGGAAAATGAAAGTATTTTTGCTTTCATTTAAAAGTCATCAGTTAAAGTTGTGTATCTTTGGGTTTTGGACTTTTGATTGGTGAAAACTGAAAAGGCTCTGGACTCCTCTTTAAATTCTTTTTTGACAATTAAAATTTAAGTCTCACATACTATAGAGTATGTTAACACATGTATGACTAGGTTAAATGATGTAAATATTTTAGCTTAAAGGCAACCTTAACCTCTGTAAATGCAAACCCACTTCTGTAGATGATCAAGATTCCTTTTTTTTTCATTTCCCTATATTCAGTTTTGTGAGGCTCTAAGAAAACCAGTTACAAAGTCGTCTGTTTTACGTGACTTCAGCAGACAAATTTCTAAATACAGCATATTGTCATGATTTTAGAGACTTATTTTCTTTGCCACATTGCAGGTTTTATTTTGCGTGTGTGTGTGACTCATATCTGTGAGCCTGCAGTTCTAGTAATGGCTTTTTTGCGTCATGTTGCTCCTCAAAAGCACATATTAAAGTTGTGATTATCCAACCTTATGATGCTGTAGGCTGTGATTCCAGAAAAGCTGAAACACTGGGTTAAGCATAAATAAAAACAGAATGCAGTCATTTGCAAATAAACTGTTAACTGACAACTATTTTATCACGTTCTAAGCTCATAATAGAAATATCCTTTATACAATGATCTGTTCGATAAAGTGGTGGATCCTGCTCCATCTGTGCTTATGAATGACTGAGCCTTCAAGAATGCCCCTTTCATATCCAAACATGATACTGCCACCTGTTACCAATGAACCCGTACGCCTATGGAATGTCCCAAATGGGTGTTTTTTTAAGAACATATTTCCAGAAATATAAGTATAAAAAAATTATGATGTTAGTGAAGTAAAACATAAGATACCTTGTTTTTGAATTTACATATTTTTTCAATTCTGTGTATGTCAGGATGGATCAGCAAACTATCACATTCATATATATATATATATATATATATATGTATATATTTTAATGTCCCAGTGATGTTGTTAGGTACACATCCTGTGTCTCCGACGCATTTAAATCTGAAAGGACACAGTAAACTCACTATCCATGCATCTCAGGGACGCACCTCATTTAGAACGATACATTTTGAGCAACAGTTAAAAATCACAGTAACCAGCAAAAGAAACCTTGCTGTGTCTTGTCAGTGCAGACCAGATACCCTGTGCACAGTGTCATGACCACGGATTTCATTTAAACTATTATGGATACAAACTTCATAGTGAACAAAATCATGTTTTCACTGCTCGATGCTGTGGTCACTCATCTAGGGAACATGCTGTAATGAAATAAAGAAAATAGACTCGGTAGCTATGATAAAAAATACTTTGAACGGCGGTCCCTAATTTGTTAAGCTCAGACAGCGTCTGCACACACAAGATCCTGTATTTTCTCGAGTAAGTAGAAAAAGGAAAACATAAAAATATGACAGATGAAAACTGTTGCTGGCCAGCAGACTATTGCAGCTGTATTTCCTGCTTCTTCTACCTCTGCACCCCTCCCCGACTGCCTCAACATTGGCTGTACCTACCTCTTTCAGTAACATTCATGTTGCTACAAAAATGTATTTGAATTTTGTATGTCATGCTGATTTGCAAATTGTTTTGTAATAAACTTCTCAGATTTGAAATTTTATTTGTTTAATTTCAGATACATTTTTAACGTACATGCATGTATCTGTTCATCATAACCATATCATACCATACCAACGTCAAAGGAATTTACCTCTACAATTTCTCAAGAAATAAATATTTTATTGGGGACCCATTGGATTTCCCAGGAACCGACTTAAATCACCACCTGTAGGTCCCAGGGACTCAGTATTGAAAACCTGTCATGATCACTGGTGTCCTAACTTTTGGAGTTGGGTTTATATAAAAGTAATTGACATTAATTACCAGGATTTTGTAGTTGTAGTTGTGCTTTAGTCTCCTGGATTTTAACATCCCTTATGTTTAAAATTTTCCCTCCAACATTAACACTCAAGCATGTACATGGCATACACATACAGGACAAGTACATACACATGCACTCACTTAAATGATCATTTTCAGCCTCTCTGCCCTGGTTAAACTCCCTCAGAACTGTAATGCTCGGGTCAGCTTTGAGTTCTTCCTTCTCCCTCGTCACTCGTTCTCCCTTTGATAGAGGTGTGAAATCTAATGAGAGTAAAGCGATCAGGACTGGGAAGAAGCTTAGGGATTGTGCAAACTGCAGGGGTCTTGGTCTGGAATTGGATAGTTAGAAGGTTGCCACAGTGCATTAGTGCAAGGGACATGGAGTGGGAATGCTGGGAATGAGTTTTTCCCGCAGCGATGGGGTCCCCTGTCAAAAAGCCTGCTGGTTTAAATGATGTCTGATTAATTGAATGGGCCACACATTCCGCATTGACTATATAGATAAGGACTCCATAAAACACACGCAGTCCTCTGTATTATTTTCACCACATTGCAGCATGAATCTTTTTTACATTTTACAGTTTACATTCTCCAATTAAATAATATTGCCCAGTGCCCACAGTGCAATAGTGTCAGTGTATCATAGGTTGTCAATTCTGAGTTCAGTAATTGGCCTCATAGAAGAGAAATAGTAGAAAAAACATCCACATCTGGTTGTGTTTTTAGAGACTGTTGTTTTTCTCGGCAGGTCAATCAAGACCTCTTAACTTGCTTTATCCATTCGCTTAAATTATCAGTATGATGAAACAGGATGTCAACACAGTAGGCAAGCTTCCAGCACTACTGTAGACTGCAGTACATCAGAGAGATTAACCAGGTATTCAGATGTATTAGAAACTATTTCAAAGGATTAAAATGTTTTAGTCTCACCTAAAGTGTGACATCAAATACAGTTTCTACACTTAGGGAGGGTAAGCGGATTTAGGCTCTCTCCTTTCAATTTTTTTGAATGCTGCTGAAACGGCCCAGGACCGACTGGCGTCAAGATGTGCAGAAAGGATCGATTCCTCCTGCTCGAAGCCGACAAACGCCGGGCCCCACGCCTTTATGCCGATGCATTAGAAGATTAAAAGTAATGTCTGGATGTGGCAGTCGCTTCCTAATTGATCCTAAGCCTCCTCCTGCACACAATCTCCACTCCCTTCTCTGCCATCAGATGAGGTGCTGCACTGTATCGATCCCTGACGCCAATTTCTTGATTGCAAATCCTGATGTGAAGAAACCGGCCTAATGCCATAATCATACACTTGTGATTATGGGGGAGTCTCTTCTAATCAAAGATCCAGGCTGCTGTGCCAGAAGGCAGTGCGGGGAAGCAATCAGTAAGTGATCATTAAAGGCTGAAAATATCCAGCAACCTTCTAAGACTTTCTTTCTGCTGCTACTTTGGTTCTAGTAAAGGCATGCTCCTCAACAGTGATTACAGAGAACTAGGTGGATGAAAAGCCAGAGCTGTTTAGTGTCAGTTGAAGTGAACCTGCAGTAATTGCCATTCACATATCAATTCATTGTACTTGCAAGTGTTAATGTGGGACCCTGAAATAGCTGGATCAAGAGAGTTCTAACCCTTGATGATAGTGTGAAGCAGACTGCACAGTTAAAGTAAGTGGTGGCAGAGTACATAAACTTTATACAAACTTATAACTGTATTAGACACACAGTTCACCTTTTTCTGGAGGATCACAGACCTAAAAGCTAATTACGACTGCCTTGTAGTTATTTATAAAAATGTCGTGGCAGCACTGACATCTCTGGGCATCTACTGTACTTTAATAGTGTATCAAAGTTCAGCCCAGGTCACCAGCAGTGGCTGACAGGGTGAAATATGTTGTTTCCCCCACTGACATCAGCTACTGACCCAAGTAGCTAATTAGCTTAGTAAAATGGTTGTGTGCACTGGGAGGTGAAACATGGATGCTTCCTCCAGAGCTCACTTTTTAATAAGCTGATTCTTCTCTTTAACTGAACAGAGAGACTCCTAGCATCCAGCTGACCTCGGTACTTAACATGTGTTAAAAGTCAGGGCGGTGGACTAGAAAGCCAAGCTTGGAGAAATAGAGGGAAGGAGGGAGTATGTGTGTGTGCGTGTGTGTGTGTGTGTGTGTGTGTGAGAGAGAGAGAAGAAATTAAAAGATGTCCTCATAGGGAATGCTACGCCCCCTTTAGTGACCGTGTTTTGCACCCCTCCCCTTAAAAAAACTATTTTCCTCGTACAGTTTCCACCAACTGAGAAAATCAAGATACATCTGTACACCATGCCAGGCAATATATTTCACCTTTTAAATGCAATCTTCAAGTACTTATTGTTCCTTGCCTCACTCTTCTCTGCAGTGTGTCAGTGCAGTAAATAATGTTAATAATTTCAGGACGTTCACCTTGACAGGAAACTTGCTGTTTTCTTTCAACAGCTCATTCAAAGACTCATGTGGTGCATTGTTTTTTGATGTGCAGCAATGAGGTACTTCAACTGCTATTGTTTAACCTATGGGGAATAGAGCTTGATGTACCTCCCATCTTCACAGAGATGGAAATGAAATGGTGGGGATGTGCACACATACATTTCAATGGTATTGATAGGTGAGCTTTCATGTTTGTTGATAGTTTCAGTGCTGCTCATGTTTTTCACACAGTTCGTGCAATGTGTTCTGAAATAGTCGTAGTGAGCAATCGGGTATTAAAACACAGCTGTTTCAGGTTGACGATTAAATGAAGACTGATTTTTGATTTGACATTTTGATTACGTTATTATCAAAAACCATCATAACCACATTGAACCTGCATCATTTCCATACAGTTTTTCAGAATTGATTATAATGAGGAATGCCAGCATTGTTCAGAGCTTTATATTACATTTGTGAGGCGCTAGCATTTACATAAGAATGTGCTGAATGTAAAAATGCCCTAAATGAGCTGTACTTGAGACACAGATTGCCACAGGAAAACATTTTTCTTTCAACAAAATAAATGTGTACAATAGAACTGCAATGAAAACATATTTCCCTTTTGATAATGTGCTTGTCTCCTCTGATGGCTCATTTTAAATAATGGTTTCCAGTGAGTAGTCAAAAAACAGCATGAAGATCATCAATTGGGTAAATGGTTCTAAAAATGTGTCCTTTGGAAAATAATGCTGGCTGCCATCAGGCATCGCAGTAAATGCTGTTGATAAATGACTGTTGATAATCAAAATAAATTGGAAGCAATCATATGCCAAATGTTTTCTTTATTTATTTGGAAGATGGTTTTACATCAGCATTTAAATCCTTACTGTACTCTTTTTTTTTTTCTCAAAATATAACATCTCCTTTCTGTTCTCCTTGCCTGATGTTCTCACAGCCTGCCTGCAGAGGGTAGTCACTGACTGCATAAAGAACCACACGCCGCAGTTCTCATTTCATATACACTCAAGCTTACATATTTGTGCATGTATGCAGGTGCACAAGCAAGCTTGCACACATACCGTAACACAGAAACGAAACTGCCACTGTCATTGCACCATATTTTTGACTAAATCTAAGCATTACATCTGTATCTGATTAGGCGTAAGGCAAGAGAGGGAGGAGTGGAAATTGCCAGATGTGGACAACTTAAAAAAGAAAAAGAAAAAAAAAAAAAGATAAACCCCAGTCCCAGTCAGGTGGAGCTGGTGCAGCCCTGTGCCAGGTTGCAACAAACCATACACTTACCAGGGTTGCCTAGATGAATCGAATGGGATTTTATGTAAACTGCTTGTCAGCTGAGATGCACACTGATCCTTTTTTCCACGGGGCTGGGGGGGGGAGTTGCAACAGCGTGGTGTGTTCTTTGTGTGTGTTTGTATGTGTATGTCTTCTACGTTTGCGTATTAATGTCTGCTTATTTGGTCTCCCGAGCCAGATTTGGCAGAAGCCTGGCATAAAAACATACCAGTACACATGCTTGTCATAGAAGCGCTCTCATACTCTATCGAATACGATGTGGAAGCTTTAATAATGGATGTGAGCAGCAGCTGGAAAGGTGGAAAGGCATTGATTTATGCCCACAGGTTTCCTGGGATTTTTATAGGATTGGCTAAATGTCATTACTCTGCAGGTGGGAAGGTGATGAACTGTAATAAACTTTGATGTGTATGGGTGTGTGTCTCCTGTCATTGGCTCATAAACCGAAACACTGTGACAAGTCCCAAAAGATCTACTACTCTCCCACCACCTGTCATCTTTTCAAATGCATACAATACACGTAACCATGCTTTTGAACAAAAATCTGAATGTGTGTAAGCTCAAACACACACACGCACACACACACACATGCACAAATGGAAACGGGGAAGTGAAGGAGAAGAATACAGCCAACAGACTAGCTGTTGTATGTTTGCAGAGCCGTTTTCCTTTCATGACATAGTGTGTGAATGGTATGTTGTACCCACGTATAAGGTAAATAGTGGTGTGTAGGAGCTGGAATCTATTACATCTTACACATGTCGGGAAGTATTGATTTGACTTCCCGGAGTCCATAAATATGTTCAAAGATACAATATAGCTGAGCACGGGCGATGCAACAGATTGAACCCTGGTGATAATGTGCAGACATTCGAAGGTTTAATTTTTACTCAATACATGCATAAAATCAGTGGCTTGCAAAAATGTGATTTCAAGTTGTCACGATAGATGTATGGATGTAACAAAGATGTAAAAAAACATTTACAATTAAAAACATTTCAGCCCTGATGTTACAATTGAATCATATAAAAGAGAGACCTTTCAAATGTCTGGCACCATCAAACTCCTACCTTTTTTTTAAAAAAAAAAAAAAAAAGAAAGAAATTCAGAGTAGCAGCAGTAGTTGAATTAATGCAACTATATGAATGATACAACATAATGTGTTTTTTTTTTTTTTCATTTCAGCTTCATTTTTCTCAGAAGACAGAGCGTGAAAATCTGTTTATTCATATGCCGTATTATTGTCATGTTTTTTTGCCTTGGTGTAAAAAAACATTTTTTTTTCTTGAAGCTAAATATCTCTTTGATATCTTTAGTACCTCCCATTTGCTAGGCAGTGTGCACTGTCCTTTCAGTAGTACGGTTCAGTTACATTCATATAATTTTATGGTTTAGAAGTGGCATAAGAGCAATAACTCCAGTTCAAAGTTTTACAACTTTTTGTTGTAATATGTTAATTTAAGTCCTGTGAAGTCAAATCTTAAAACACTGAGATGTTTTGATCTGACTTTTTTTCAGGGCTTTATGTTTGTAGATCACCAGCATCTCTTACACTTCACCTACTTTAGTAATAGTAACATTGTGTATTACGTCCGTTTTTCTCTTATAATTTATTTTTTTGAGTCTATAGTAGATTGTTAATAATACCTGCCAGTGGATTAGTGCCTTATTTGCCAATTTCCTAGTGATGTTAGAGTGATGTTTGATTGGTAAATTACAGCATCTGTAATAATGGATGTCATATGTAATAATACTAAATGCTTGTTAAGATTTAATATTTGCTATAAAATAATAGTAACCTTTGTCTTAACCTTGCCTTTCTGTCTTAGCGAGTCTCTCTGAATTGCTTTGTCAAAAATCTCATCAGGTATTTTGTTGTTGTTTTCATGAACATCTTCAGTAGTATGGTCTGTTTTTGTTAAATACTGTGGCTCGAGTAAAATATCAATTGATTGGATTCTCAACTGTGTCTTTATTGGCTTTACAGTGTTAAATAATTTAGTCTGGTCCCCCTTTGCCAATTATTCTACCTTTTCGACAGTTTTTTGTGCCCAGCATTAAACAAATGCATCTTAATGCCATCCAGTATTAAACAGCCATTAGTTCTAACCTCCATCCCTCTGATCTCAAATGAGCAAATCTGTCCTTGTTTCCTATCAACAAACAACTGCAGTGAGTGGTGCACCTTGAAGGTCAAACCCTGTTCTCTAATTAATTGGCCTGGATGTTTCTGATAGTGTTGTCCAGCGTAGAGATCTTGCAAAGTGCGACATTAATATTCACACACTTGTTTGTTTGCCATTGTACTGTGTTTTTTCCTCTGGTTGTTATTGTCGTCACATTATAATAGAGCCCAAGCTGAGAGGCTTTGTAGGAAAGTTGTCAATTACTTCATTGTTCCAGTGTGGGTGTCTCCATTAAGGAGTCCAGGTGTGTTTTCAGGGCACACTGGGAAAGCAGCATTCATTTCACTCATGCCAGCACTGAACCCTCACCAGTGGAGAGAGAGTAAAGCTCTCTCTGATCCCAGGGATTCACGGAAGTCTTCATTAAAAATGCCAAATGTTGTCGATACCAAGCACAAAGATCAGAGAGAGGATGGCAGAGTCCTTTTTTGATTGAGGAATGCACTCAATAAATTACTTAAGCATTTTAAATCATCTTGCATGTTGGTTAATGATAGCTTTTTAGTGAAAGCACACATCGACATCACCTCCCCCGCAATTCTTGGAGACGCTTAAAGAACTTCACACCCCAGTGCTCTTGTGCATTCGTCGTATTTTACCAAACAGGGCCAATTGTGTGCATTTACAATGCGATAAACCTCATTATGTCTGCCTACTAACCAGTTGCGCATTATCTGAAATGGTTTATGGGGCTTATACAGGCCAATTTACCACAGCGCTTGGTTCCATTGTTAGTCCATGAATGTGATGCTTGTCTTAGCCTGACTGAGCTAATGTTACTCCTGCTCAGAATGAGGATGCACTCTTCCTTTAGAGTCTTTGTGCTGAGGTGATTAAACCCCAGGGATTTTGCGTCCACGGCGGGACATTATTGCCGTCACTGGTGCATAGCAAGTTGAATGCACCTTTTTGCATGTTAATCATCCAAGTCTTGCACTCGTGTTACAAGGAGAAAATACTCTGGTGAGGAACATGAAAATTAAAAGCAAAGTGTCAGTGTTTCTAGAAAGACTTCAGGTAAGAATTGTTTCAAATATGTAGATTGTATTTTGAAGTGATTGAACACAATTAATTTACATGTTGTATAAGATAAAATAAAGTGCAGGTAAGACAGGGAAGATAGACAGGGGTTGGAACAGCTGCATTGAGCCCATGTCTGTGCTTGTGCATGTTGAGTGATGATAAATTGATTCTGGTATTGGTTTTATGGCGGACATGTTCAGAGGGCAGTCAAACAGAAATGTATTCTGTGAGGTTTGGCCAAAAGAAAAACCTGGAGTATTACGGCTGCATAATCATCTACTGATCAGGATATCCAAAACAAATTGCAGTGCTGATGTTATTCAACTGATGTGGAATCAGATTTGATAATCTAGTGTCCTGATTCACATCTGCGCTGACAGCTGAGCCTATATTCTTGTTTATCACAGTGTTCTGTCCTCACTGCTACCACCATCCCTCCAAACAAAAATTCCATTATTGTGACAACTCTCTGAGGTGTTTGTAGATGCAGTGACAGGCAAGCCATACTCACTCACCGCATTTCTCTTGAAACCTAATCTCCAGCATGGCCTTGCTCACCCACTGATAGGCTGATAGTGGTGGGAAAGGCGGCTGATACACTTTCTGTCACCAGCTCCACTTGGAATATGTCTCCTCTCATTAGTATTGACTCTGCGCTTTGGTTTTATAGTTCCCTTCTAGTGACCCGTAAAAGATGAAGTTAAAGCAGGGCCACGATGCTCAGTAGCACTTGATTGCGTCAGTAACACGTCTGTCATCACTATACCAGCTACTGCTAACTCTAAGTGGTGTTGCTCCACATAAAGCCATGTGTGTAGGCAGAAGGACTCAGAGGCTATTTAATATTTGTGGTTATTGATCGCGGCCCCCGTAATGTAATTTCACCATCCTTTTTCCTCTTAGCAAATATTGGGGTTAAAAGGAGACCGTCACCCGTCGTAAATCCTCTTCCTTTTCCCATCTGTTTCCTCTTCATAGCTCTCTCTCTCTCTCTCTCTCTCTCTCTCACTCTCTTGCTCTAACACACACATGCTCTCTCTCTCCTTCCCTCTGTTTCCCTCTCTCTCCCTCTCTGTGTCCTGTTGCCCATTGGGCAAGGGCCGGGAGCAATAAAGTCCTTTGGCTGATGGAATTTTATGGTTGGCATCTTGGCAGACTCCTTCATTTCACTTTTTTCCTTGTCAGTTTTTCGGCAGCCCAGAAAACTCTCTGTATGGAAAAATCATAAAATCCTGTCCCTGTCACCAGACAAATTTAGATAACTAATTTTCAGATCAAATTATAAATCTTTTAACTTGGCTGTCTGGGCTGGCTGTCTGGTAGAGAGTGGCAGACTGAGCAGAAGTTTGAGCATTCTTTGCCTACTCATCAGTCTCTTGGAGTAGGCATATCAGTCTGTGGTGACTTGCGAGGGCAATGGAACCAGAGAGTTACAGTCAGCTAAACCAGATTGAATGAGATGAAACGCTGACTGATTTTGGGGCATGTAATATGTTCATGTTCTGTTGCTCACTCGCACGATTCTAACTCAGGTCAGACACCAGTAATTTGTGATGCTCATCAGGAATATTTTGTTAAAGAGATGTAATACATGTTTTGATGTGCATTACTGGAAAAATGACATCTGTCTTGTGATATTCAGCTAAATCAGAGCCCTCACATGCAAAATGATGAATTGTGTTGAAGTTAAGCATTTCAGCAGATGATGATTGTTAGGGGAACAGATCAAAACCCTAACTGTTAAGATCCTATCACAGTTTTAAACCTCATTTTTGTTTAGCATAAAAAAGGTTGGGGTTAGTGTCAAATTATTTACAAAATGCACTTCTTTTGCTCTGATGTAGCTGCCTCTCTTTATTTTCTGTAACCACTTGGCAGTTTTGCTCAATATTCTGCCCAAAGCACTTGCTGATTGGTTACATGTCAGCAGTAACCTTTCAACACTGAAGGCTAATGACAAAGGGAGAGCAGCAGATATTACTGAATTTGCACTAAGCACCATTATCTCATGATCAATTTCTATGATGGCAAATAGTTAACTAGTTATGCCAGTGAAAATGCCCCAAATCACAGCCTACAGAATTTTACTCAAAGCGATGCTTTTGAATCAGTCACTCTTTCCTAACCCAATGTCGCACTTCGTTGTAAAACACAGCATGCTTTTGTCTTTCTTCTCAGTGCAACTCTGCATCATGATTGGGATATTATTATTTTAAAAAGTAAAAACTGCAGTAAACTGTTTTTCACACCTTGTTGTTTAAATTTTGCAATCAATCTGCGATTAAGTGTGTGCCAAATTGTGTGGTTGTGTGTGACGGGGGTGTCACATTCCTGAACGTGCATTTGTGCGTTCCTATGCATGTGTATAAGTGTGTGGGTGAGTCTGTGACAGGCTGAATAGCATTCACCTGGTGAAATCCTACAGCATCTGTTGTGTCTGTTTTACATTAGAAAAGAAGTCGTCATGTATTTTGATAGAGCTCCCCCTGATGCAGTCATCTGAAGACAAAATCTGCATTGGAAAAATTACCACTTTATTAAAACTGGAGATGCTTTGCGATTACTCACTCTAGTGACATCTCACATAACTGTTACCTGCACACCTCACCCTGTTTGTCCCTCCTAATGCTACTGTTGTCTGGTTTCTTTGTCTAACATACATTTTGTGATATCAGAAATCATCAAAGCATGTTCCTTTTTCGTCATGATGCTGTGCATCGGTACTACGATGGGAAGCTCTTCAAATTGACTTCCTCTAGAGCGACTAGGTTTATCCATGAGAAAACGCACATCACGCACGCACATGTGCACCCAATCACATTGAACACATGTACTGAAGGAATTTCTGCCTGCCTCCGCTTTGATGCAGCCATGCCAGAGCTGCCTGTGTGTTACTAAATCCCATTCTCAAAGAGCATTTTACCCCCCACGTCTGAGAGGCCCTTGGCATTGGCAGAGAACGCACACACAAAGGCACATACACAAACACAATCTACATGCCTGATGCAATGTTAAGTCACTTAAGCAAACAGACCCATTTGGGTACATGAAACAGCAGTGCAGTATGTCTCCTTCTATTAGTGAAACAGTACTTTCACACTTCTGCAGTTTGTCTTCATGGATTGTTTAACACACACACACACACACACACACACACACACACATATATATA
>JAPQLA010000025.1:17073332-17091664 GCA_029822935.1 Naso vlamingii | reverse complement strand
GAGAGAGAGAGAGACAGAGGTAGCAAGACAGAGTGAATGAAAGAAGCTGTGGCAATCAGCTATCTCTCAGCTCTGGCTTCCAGGCCAGACACGTTGCCGCCATGCGGTTTTCCAGTAAGCTGACAAAGAAGCTGAATAATGTATCTATCAGTCAGCCTGAGTGTGCCACGCACTGGGCACTGAGTAAGCTGCCAGCTTGTTATAGGCTTATTACAGGTGAAGATGACATGTGGAGGCGCAGCCTCCTTGGCATTGTCTCCCTGCCCTGCCCTCAATAGAAGGCACAGCACTCTGTCACTCCCCATGGCACGGAAAAAGGGAGACAGAGGTGATAGAGGAGGAGGGAATGAGCCTCAATGCTCCCCTAACCCCCCAAAATGAAATTGACAGGCTTGCTGAAGTAATTGCTCCCAGCACTATTTTCTTTGGCAGGAAATACTGTTATCGACAAATAGGGGATTCAATAAGCGGCAGGAGATGAGGCTCTAGGCTGTGGTCAAAAGGCTGTGTCTGTCCTCTACTGTTGAGGTTGCAGTGTCTCCTGATGCTCTATCTCTCTGCCCTGCCCTTTCTCCACCATCTTCGTTATCTCTGTATTTGTTTCTAACCACTGCTTTTTCTTTTCCCTCATACTCCCTCTGTTTCTTTATGTGTTACGTCTGACTACTTCATCACACACTACCAACATAACCCTCCACACACACCACCACCAGCCTCACCAATCTCTCTATCTTCCCTTCCTCCTTTTCTCTCTCTCTCTCTTTTTTTTAACATTTTTTTTTCCTGTTGACCATTTTTGTGAGCCTGAAGGGAAAAACTCCATCACCCAGTAGCCAGCAGGGGCCTCCTCCCTCCACTCCTCAGATTGTTTCTCTGCTGCCAATGTGGTGGTGTAATGTTGATATTATCCCAAAGGATTTCATTGATTTGGGCTAGGGTCATGAAAAAGTAGTTTATGGTCAGTGTCTTTGCTTTACAAAGGTCACAGCATGCAGTGAAACCAGAGCTCTAGCTTTTCTGGACATAGTGGTGTGTTTGCTGGGAACTACTCAGAGGAAAGAAGATTAATAAAAAGTGGATGCTGTGTTTCCCTTTTACTACCCAATATGTTATTGAGAAAGTAGTGTGCCGAAATGCAGTTGCCTCATAAGCCATATCCCAAAAGTTGATCGTAGTGGTTGCAAGAAGAACAGAATCTGACTGATAAAAGGGAGCAAAAAAATGTATTAATCAGATATCTATGTATGTATGTCTGTCTGTCTATAGATACATACATACATACACACAAATACATGCATATACTGTACATATATGGATGAATAGATAGATAGTTATAGACATAACTATTAGTTCACAGGGAGTTTTATGTTTTGTGTTTTCATTGATAAACAGAAAACAATTTTTAGCATTAACCAAAGCTAGCCAAAAAGGCTCATCTTCATCAGGCGTCACGCCCCAGATGTTGTTGGCCCCTGCTTTCAGCAGTAACTATTGCCTGAGTGCCCTGGGCAAGTAAAATGCCACATTAGGCTAGTGAATACAGCAACTCACTTGCAACTTGTAAGAAATAATTAAAGGTGTTGTTTTTTTCTTGAGCTGATGGTGAAAGTTGTAAAGGAGTGAGTCATCTCACTTTCCTAGCATCTGTTAAGAGTGGGACAAGTTGGTCTCTGGAGTGCCATAACAATAGCCGACAGCATCTTGCCTGCCAACATGACAGTTTACTGTAGTCTTTTTGTTGTTTCGTACCTGCTGATAAGTAAAAGAATTTGTGTAAGGGAAGTTAAAAACCCAAGCCATTTAAGTTGGACCCTGAAAAAGCACCTTTAAAATAGACTAAGCTAAATGCTGTGCAAAGGCATTTCATCATGCCTCGATTGGCTCATTATCATATCATGACATTAATCATTTATTCAGAATGATACCACGCGTCCTTTTTTTTTTTCCTCAGATATTTTTATGGGTAACCCTTGGAGGCATACCTTGGTTGCACATTTTCTATTTGAGAACCTCTTTTCAGTGAGACAACGAAAGATTAAAAATGCTAATTATATGAGCTACTCACATATTAAAGTTAATAAAGTATACTGTGACTTCTCGATTCAGAGTTGAAAGAAAGAAAATGTGTGGGAAACACACAATCACAGTTCACCCACTATTTAGGTTGAAGTATATTTTTCAAAAGCGAGTCAAACACGAATGACACTTTTCTTAAGAGGTCTGATTCAAGGGTTTTTCCCCAAAATAAGTGCTGCCACTTAGGGATTAAAAGCTCCTTAATTTTTTTTAAGTACTTAAACAAGCAGAAAAATGTAATTGTCATGGTCGTAGCTGCTGTAAAGAAAGTTCTGCATAACTGTCTTGGTTGAACCTTGTCAACAAAGTCCCAATGGCTCACCTTGGGATTTTGTTCTGTATTTGGAGTAACTGTTTTTCTGCTTTTCTCTATGTAATAGAGCTTTTACATACTGCATTAGGTTTTATCATTTTTCATCATTTTTTAATTTTAGTGTCTAGTTCAAGTTAGTAACAAAAAACATGTGTAAGGCAGAAATGTCCAAGAGAGTCCCATGATAGGTGATATTTGAAAAGTCTCGATAGTTATGAGAACGACTCTTGCCTCTCTCCGTGGCCTAATATCTACCTTCAGTCAGATCAAAACAAAATCACTTAATCCTCCACATTTACCCAGCAGTGCTTAAACAAAAAATGAAAGTTGTTAAGTGTTCATATAAAATAGACACAGAGACAGAGAAAACACATCAGTTGGATTTATTACAAATCAAACCATAGTCTGGAAAAATACACAGTTATGTCAAAATACATTGTTAGGTTTACCTTGATTTGTGATTTCACTACTACTTACAAAAGGAATGAAAATTTTTTAAATCATGGCAGAAAAATCCAAAAAATAATTAGGGTTTATCTATGCATTGTAAAGGAATGGTTAGATAAATCTCACTTGAATGACATTAGATCCATGTTCGCATGTTTTTGTTGATAGAAAAATTCGTACTCATAAAGATAATGAAAGAGTTCTAGGCTGCGTGTGTTTACATTTCCCCTTTGAATAATTAAACACAGTTTGATAAAAGAAGTGGTGACTTCTGCTTGGCAGGAATCACCTCTGCAGGTTGAGAAACATGATTTTACATCAGCTTTTATCAAATAAATACTTCTTGTCATCGCTGAGTCAAAGTATAAACTCAGTTTTACTCAGTATTATTGGCAGCTTGCTGTTTTTGGACTGCCACTGCTTTTTCCAACAAGAAAACAAACAACAAAAAAAGAGTTCTTTCATGTTCACTGTGCATTGTGGGAAAGCGGCAGGCTTCTCTTTTTTCCAGATAAATGAGCTAACTTATTACTTCCCAAACTGCCTATTAGCACAGCTCACTCTATCGGGAGCCAGCAGTCAAGGGATGAACAGAGTGAAGATGATTTCGTCTAGCAGTCTGGTTCAGGCATATGTGCAGCATGTTTTCTAAATTTGTCAAGGTACCGCAATTCAACCCCAAACTGAAATGTAGCTTATTTTGACAACGGAACCCGAAAACTACTTTTCATTTTCTTGTAGCTTGTACTGGAAATAGATTTATTCTAATAAAACGAGACAATTTACATGTAAAGCTTTCTTACTTGTTTTCCACAAAATTCATGTTGTTTGCTAAACTGCATGGAATAATGTCAGGCCTGCAATAGTTTCAATCAGTCAGTGACTTTTGAATAAAGCTGTAGCTCAGTGTAATGTACAATATTGCCTTCACTGTGTGCTGGCAGAGTGAGTGTGTACAGTAAATGTGCCTTTTCCTGCTGCGGTGTAAGTGTGTGTATTGCTGCCAATAGGTAGTCTCATTGTGTAAGCATCAGTGTAGCAACATGTCCCTCGAGCCCTCTGTGGAGATTATACACAAGAATCCATTTACTTCAAGCAGAAGCTGCTACAGATAACACGGAGCACCTGTGTTTGGCTCTCTGTGAGTGTAGTCCATCATTAGAGTCTTGGCTGATTGAGAAAAAGGAAAAAAATGGCTGACACATCTCTAGATGCAACCTCATCTTTTTTTTTTTTTTTTAAAGAAGTTTGATCAGCTTTTTTTTATCACCAGCACCTTTGTGTGAGTCCAGTTTTAAAAAAGTCTGAGTAACTTCTCCCGTGGAGAACAGATGATAGTTAGTGTCGAGTCTGTTTTTAATGATCTGAAATACTGTCACTTTTTCTTTTTTTTTTTTTTGTGGCATTTAATTGTTCATTAACCTTTCAACAGTATGGATTTTGAAGATGTATAATGCAAATAATACATGGATGTGCTTCCACAGTGTTAACAAAATGTTTTCTGTTATTAAATACCATTGTTGTTTTATTTTCACATTGTAACAACATAATTTAATGACTCTGCTGTTGATACTTTGCTTTCAGGGTGGACTTCGAAACAGCAAGCATGAATGCACACTTTCATCCCAGGAATATGTCCACGAGCTCCGTTCTGGCATCACAGAGGAAAAACTGCTTAATTGCCTTGAGTCCCTCAGAGTGTCTCTCACTAGTAACCCTGTCAGGTTAGTAGTTACTTAAACCTTTTCACACACTGCCAATTGTGTTGTATATGTGTCGTCATTGCTGTGGTACACTTTCTAAGGGTTCAAGACACAGACTTCTACAAAAAAGGGTTGTTAATGCTCCTGACTGCAGGACGAACTTTGTAAATACAGAAGACTACACACAAAAATAAAAGTGCTCCATTTTCTGTGATTGATTCCTACCTTTCCCCTTAATTCCACCACATGCGTGAACGTTGTGTCTGCACTCTGAAACGGCAGTGGAGCTGATTCATTTCAATTCTAGTCATTGTGTGTGCTTCCACCTGCTGTGGCTGTGTTGCGTTCCGACTCCGTTGCAGCTCTGGTGATCTGGAGACGTCCGCAGCAAATACTTTTATTTTTGCTGGATGGCGGAGCGGAAATTTTGTGAATAAAGTCAAAATACTGTAACGAGAATAAAGTCGAAATGTTGAGAATAAAGTTGAAATGCCATTTCATCAATAAAGTCGAAATGTTGAGAATAAAGTTGCAATGTTAAGAATCATTCGCATTAGCGCATATGGCTGTCTCTACAAAAGGCCTTGTGTAGATGAATTAGTGAAATTGTACCTCAGAATCAGTTTTGGTAACAAGGAAATCCTCTCTTTTTTAGCGCATAAACATAGTGTTTTGCTACGTGTTGGGACTTTGAAAAGATTGTGCCGAAAATTGCGGCTGAAACCATACAAACTCAGAAGAGGTGGCCGCATTCCTGCAAACTGAAATAGCTGGAAATGGACAGATGCAAGGGTATCGATGGTTACATCTGCGTGCTGTACAGAGAGGCTATGTTGTATCACAAGATACAGTGAGACAACTGAACTAGTTGATTGCCTGAGGGTGTGGAGGATAGGTGGGTGTGGTGTCTGAGACGCAGGCATTACTGCTGCAAAGGTCCCAATGCGCTCTGGCATATGAAGCCATGGGGCACTGTACGACAACGTAGCCTCTCTGTATTGAACACTGGTGTAACCATCGATGTCCTTGCATCTGTCCTTTTCCAGCTACTTCAGTTTGCAGAAATGCGGCTACCTCCTCTCAGTGTGCAGTCTTCTTCTGACTAGCTGCAATTTTAAAATCGAAATGAGAGAAGGAAAAAAAACCCAACTTCCTCCTATGATTAATTTTTTCGTCTGCCTGGTGCTTAGTACTGACATTTTCACTTATTCACAAAATTTCGACTTTTTTCTCAAAATGGAAACTTTAAAAAAAAAAAAAAAATTCTTTCTGTTATTTTTTTTACTCATGACTGGCCCTAATACTTCGGCGTACGCATGATCATTTCAGAGGGTGCAAAAACAAGTGCATCTATTATGCAGCACAGTTAAAAAGCACCTCAAGCTTCATCCTCCAATATGATCAAACAGCTGGATCAGCACCTCTTTAATACAGAATCAGCAGAAATAGAAAACAAACACCTTCATCAAGACTTGGATGAATTTAATAAACTGACAGATAAGTGTACATAAATGTAAGTGTTAAAGATAAACATCTCATTTCATCATTTCATTAGTTTTTCTGCTGTTAGTTTTTAAGTTTCTTCAGTTTCTTTTCTTTTTTTTCTAGCATTTAAAAGAATTAAAATGTGGCTCTTCCAGGATTTTACCCACATTAATTAGAGCAAGAGAGTGTGTCCTGGATAACATCTGTTTCTAATAGACACAGTGTGTAAAAGATCCTCGCTGGACTTGTTCATGTGGATTGATCAGCGAGATTAGACAAGAAAGAAGCACAGCATCAACTTTTTTTTTTTTTTTTTTAATATTTTTTTGGGCCTTTATTTCTTTGGACAGGACAGCTAAAGAGTAGACAGGAAACAGGGGAGAGAGAGGGGGAATGACATGCAGCAAAGAGCCACAGATGGAATCGAACGGCGAGGAGGACACAGCCTCTGTATATGGGGCGCCTGCTCTACCGACTGAGCCACCGGGCGCCCTGACAGCATCAACTTTTAAACTAGTGTAGGGAATGGTATAGCTGGCCAAACGAGCACAAGCTTACAGTCACTGGGAGTCACTGAAGACCACTCTGTCCATTACACTCTAATGGATAGCAAGTCTAGTTTTCCACATCAGAAAGCCAGCAATTCTGAGACCTTAATAAGAATGTGGCTTTGTGACATGTGTGCAGCTTTTTATCCACCCTAACTAAAAATAGCCAGTGCCTACACTTCTTCTCTTAAATCTTCTATAAACCTATACAACACTGTAGTCAGACAGAATTTATTTTTTTGTGGTTCTCTGCGCTGTCTTTTTGAGCCTTGATTGGGTCTTAAGGCATTCATTATGAGGCGTTACTGATTTTGTGAGCCTTGTCTCAACTTGTTACCCAAATTCTCCACCTTTCCTCCTATAAATGGGATCTTCAATTTTAATTTGGCCTCCCAAAGAACAGCTGAACCCTCAGTGACAGCGGATCCTTATAATTTATTTATCAGCGCACTGTTGAGGTGATGTTTCTTAATGTGAACCAGTGAATGGTGCATATTAAAGCTGGGGAAGGAAATGTCTGAAATCAAATTAGCTGTTAGCGTGAGACTCCTAAAGAAACAACTCAGGTGCACCCTCCTCTCCCTGTTTTTTCTGTGGCTCTCTCTTTCAAGGCCAGTATACACCAAAGATTCACGTCAAGATGAAACGATTGCAGGGAAAGTTGCAGCGGTGTGAAGTGGTCCGTCTCAGCTCGACTCAAGCTGGCCAACAGTGTCGCCTGCAATTTAGCTTGTCAAGTCGTCAGAGGCCAGTTTTAGAAGAAAGGCACATCTCTTGTTTCAACAGCCAATCAGCTCACAGAGACATCACCTGTCACTAGAAAGAACGGCGCAGAGCAGCCAGTAGGAACACAGGCTCTCTGAAACTTCCGTGATTTGCCGAAAACACCCCATCATGGTGTGAATATAGAGCCAAGGAGCGGTGCAGAAGTCTAGCGTTCTTTCAGACCAGCTGAATTACAACATGCTGAGAGGTTATTATTAAATTTTTGCACAATGACACCAAAAACAAACTGTCTACTCCAGCTTTGAATGATCATCTGATGAGTGGAGTCCTTTTTTTTGTTCATTTTGGACACAGAAGGTAGCAGCTCCAAAAGTGCTTTTATTTTGTGTGTGCTAACATTACTTCTGTATTTCTGCTTGCCAGTGTTTGTTCTCTCTTAAATACTGCACATTCACTTCAACAACAGATGGTCAACACCCATTCATATATGGAAATAAATTCAGTTGACATTTTCATTCAAAGCAACACTGTTTTGCATTTAAAATTCAGAGAAGAAGTTATCCAACCAAGATATCAACATCACATGTTGGTTTGATTTGTATGCAGAGATTTGGCTTACAAAGTCTCATTTACTAGTGATAAACACCAACATAAATGCCCATTTTCTATAAGATATGATACATAGTGAAACAATGAATAGTGTAGTAGCAAAGTAATTATCCCCTCAGTGATTGCAGAACTGTGAAGTTACACAATCTTTAGCTAGCTGTGGGGAGTCAAGTCCGTCTATCCATACAGAAAGGCCAACTAGTGCCGAGGGGTTGTAAGCGAGGCCGGACTTGCTCTGTGGGTGTTTTTAAATGGCTGAACCCTTGACCAGCATGTATGGGAGCAGTGCTTTATGGAGGAATCACCTCCCACTGATGGCCAGCTCCATCCAGGGATAAATCCACCTTTAGGTGTGTGTGAGGAGGACAGTGCCTTGGTTGACTAACACCAACTCCCGCTCGCCTTCATGCCTTCATTGTTTCTCTCCCAGGAAAAGGTTCAGACTGTTTTCTTGAAGCATAGATAAGGTTACTCTAATTAATACAGTATGAATACACTTAATTGTCATGGATCAGAACACACAGGAAACCCACATTTGGGTTGCTACTGTTGTGACTCGCTATGTTAATGTAACCTTTGATGGTATGTTAACATATACTAAAAATTACCATGAAGTAGATGGCAGAGTGGTGCATTCCTGCCAGTTTAGAATAATGATCAGCTGGCCTGCTTTTAAACGTTAATAATTTGCAGACCTGTGTACATGTAGAGATATACTGGTAATTTGTGTGTGGTATAGTACCATTTATTTTCTTTTGCTAAATGTACCTGATAGTGTTAAACAGTGTTTCTCATTATAAAGACAAACACCCATTCCAGCAGAAATGCCAGTGTATAGCTGGGAGCTGATTACTTTCTAGTTTTCTCACTGCTGAAAAGGCAAGACAAACTTTTTCCAAGATCGTCTTGCGTTTATTCAAACGGCGTGAAGAGTAGAATTTTAATGTTGGTTTCTGTGTTTTTCAACCGTTTTATTGTTGGAAAAATCAGCCCTAAATTGGCAAAATTCTCAGAGGAACGCATGCCTGCTTACAAACTCCTGTTTGGTGTTTAGGAAGGTTTTAATCATCAATTCATGTGTTTTTTGGACCTAGAAAGTTTGATTATGTAATATTTTGATGTCTATCAAATTTCTGTAGGAACTCTGAGGAGCTTGAGGATAATATTAAACAAAACATGCTGTTATTCTTTATGGGTTCTAAAGTGTACTCTTTAGCTTCTCACACATATAGGGTAATGAAATGTCTATATTTTCATGTTGAAATTAACATAAAGTTAATTAATTGATCAAATCTGACTTTTTGTAATGCTGTTTTTTGCTTGTTAGGTTTTGTGGGAGGGGCTTAGAGGAGTAATATGTGGCACCAGTAACACAGGTGAAAGGTTTGCGTTATTTGTGTTCTAAGTGCCTGTCTCAGCTTTAATTTCAAGCTGGGCTAGTGGCTCTTGTCCGGGCTCTTTTCTCTTCTCCTCGGCTGGTCCAGCTGGGTGGTCTGAAGCTGCCATGAGCAGTAATCATTTCAGAATATGCTCCTCTTAATCCAAACCCTGCTGTTCCTCTTTCAGTGCTGCGTTGTGTATTTCTATCACGTTAATGTGTGTTTTACCAATGTAGATAAGATAAATCAAAAAAGATAATATGAGGGAGCTGCACGCTGCTCTGTCTGCATGTGCCAACGATGCCATTATTATATAACAGCTATATTTAGCACAGGACCTAATTACATTATTAGCAATCTTTAATCTATTCATAAGGGCTTAATATTCTGTCTATACTCAAACACTGGACACATTTTGGACACTTTTCCAATGATATAAAAGCAAACCAGTACTCTGTTTCATGAAACATTACACTTATTTCTTCTCACTTAAATGAAGGTCTCACCACAAAGTGTTATTCATCACAATGAGTGCTTACCATTGCTTTTTGTTTTCCTGTGATGTTTGGGCAGGCTGCTAATTTGCTCCCAGAGGCCTGTGTTTGTCTAATAGTTTAATTGGCTAGGCTGTGCACCTGTTTGGCAGCACAGGTGGCCACAGGGCCATTGTGCTGAGGGCTTTATCTCCCAGGCAGTTCCACACAGGTGTGTGGCATGCAGCCTTTGCAGATCCACCCACAGATGGCATTGCCTGGAGCATCCGCTGCTTACTCTGTTTTCACTCTCTTCTCCTCAGTTGCCATGTTTTCCACTTCTCTTTCTGACAGAATTTCCCCAGCCAATTATAAATTCTCTACTTCATTCTCCCTCCTTTAATTTTGTCATTTGGATACTCGCTTCTTAATTTAGAAGTGTCAGATTGACTAGCCACTTTTCATTAATTTCTTAATCCACTGACGTGAGTGAGATGCCAACTTAGAGAAAATTACAAGCCTCTTATTTTTTCATTAAGTGGGAGAGAGATGCTGTGTTTCAGTACAGTATTCTGTTTCACACTCTTCAAAGTTTATTTCCTCTCTCTCAAACATGAACATAATAATAATAATAATAATAGTAATAATAATAATCGGCAAAACTTTTTTTTCCTTTACAGTCAAGCAAAACTTGTCTGTTTTGTTTCATGTTTAAATTTCATCTTTGCGTAATTGGACATGTACTTCTATTCCACTGTATTTGATCATTTCAGTCAGATTCATTTAAGCCCTGAAGCAGGAAGGTTAAAGCTCACTTTCTCAGATCTAACTGCTGTTGCAGCTGATCTGCTGCTGCATTAATAGACTTCCCAATATAAAAATAGGACATTGGTTTTAGTGGTTTTGGGCAGCAGAGCACACAGCCATGTCCCAAACTTTTGAGTTCCCTGGGTTTTGCCTTTAACATTACACTATGACTCTGTCAAATCACAACAGGGACTTTCATGTAAGATCTGCTATCTTTAGATTGCTGACACATATTTAAGGAAAATTGACCTGGGCTTCTAACTTTTCATTATGTGAAATCTTCACAGTACAAGCCAGACATTTTCTCAGGGGCATTTTCTTGTGGGCTCTTTTTGTGGAGGCGGGAGAAATTTGCTGACAGCAAAGTTTCTCTCTGTGTCTGGGTAATCTAGGTGTGGGTTGTTGTGATGATCTTGCTGCTCTGCCACACAGGGCGTCTCTGAGTCTGAATCAGTCTCACCAGCTCTTAACAGTTGAATGCTTGAAGCTGAGCATCAAGGGCTGGATGGAACACTAGTAATGGGCTTTTTATGAGCTTTGAAGTTACTATGCCTGCTAACATAAAGCTGCTGTTCCTATTGACTGTCTGTCCTGATGCCTAGCTTGATAAAGCACTGAGCAACAAACTGAGAAATGCAGACTTTTTACTTAAGTGGGATGGTGGTGTTCCCAACACAGTGATAGAGCAAAAACAAGGGCCTGATCTGTGTATTGGTTTGCTGATATTATCCGACAGTATTGGCCCATTGCAGATATAGTATCAGTATCCACATATATGTTCTCCAATATTCGTCAATATTGAAAGTGTTTTTAAGGCTGGAAAAAATGCATGGACTAGTGATTTAAAATTGTGTAATTATGTAGTTTGTCCAGCAGGAGGCAATCAGTTACTTAATAAGTGAAACAGTTACTGCACCGATGTTTGGGATAAAGTTTGTTAAAAAGTATGATATCCTGCCTCCATTACATATCTTTGTCACAAGTATTTGTTAACCAAAATCAGCCGATACTTTATACAATGATGTATAAAAATAATACCGGCCGATATGTTGGATATCGGAATTTTGTTGTTCCCAAGTATTGCATCAGCCCCCAAAATACCATATTGGTCGGCCCCAGCAAAAACCTTTAAGAACTAAAATTCCCTCATTCCCTCACTCCAGAATCTGTTACTGTCACAACCAGATTAACTGTTACATTTCCATTATTTTTGGACCATTGTAATAAGTGAACTAACACGGATGAAAATGCCTAGTAGAACATGAAAAGGTGATTCCCTATTTAATTGCATTACATTTTATATATATGGCACATAATCTTATAATTAAAAAATGACAAAAAGGTGTCATAAAAGCCATTTCCTTAGCTCAGTTTTTTTAAAGTTTGTAGTCAGTAGCACTAACTTTTCTGTTAACTGTGTGCACAACTGCTGATCAACACCAGCAAAAAGGAGTATATCCATCTGTCCAGCTGCTGCTGTGACTGTTTGCAATGTTTTCCGTAAGTGCCTGCTGCCAGCTAAACCCCCAATTATTCAATTAGGTTCAGCCGGCTACTTTTTTTGGACCTTATTAATTGTTGATTCCAATAAAATACTCTTTACAAACAGGCTGTGATTATCTGTGTTTGGATTATAGCCTTTGCTTTAAAACAGCGTTAGCATGATGATAGAGAAAGGTAATGTGCTCATCTGCATCAGTTGCACCTCCGTGTGCCCTGAACATGTGTGTATATGTGTGTGCACTCAATAGGGAGTCTATAAATTGATGACAAGGATTGCAGATGGACATCCTCATCACACAAAAAAAAAAATCTCAGAAGGTCCATGCCCCTAAAACCCCGAGCTGTCTATTTTTCCCACTGGTCTGTCACTCCACAACCTTGTGAAAAGGCCTGCTGTGAGTACAAATATGAGCACCTAAATGTCTCACAGGCCGTGTATGCCCGCTTTACAGCTCAGGACAGAAATCTTGTCTGGCACAGGCAAAAGTGTGAGTAGTGGCACCCAATGCAACTGCAGTGAGTTAACACTGGTCTGATGAATGATACTAGTGTGAGGATTTAGGTACAGTAGACATCAATGGGTCGGCTCTGTCTGACATATATTCTTCACAGAGATGAATAACTCTTTCAACTCTGTCATTTTTTGATGTGGAAATAGCTCCCTATCTCAGTGAATCATCCATAATTGATCCTTATATTCACTTTGTTATCCTGAACAGTGCTTTTGTAAGCTCAATCAGACTCTGTGTCAATTTAAAAATTTTAAATATAGCATTAAAAAAATAGATGTCCTTAGTGGAGTTCAGAGGGGACAGGCTACTTCAGAACACATGACAGTCTAACGCCTTTGAAATTTCTGGATCAAGCACTATCTCTGCCTATCCCATCACTTTGTAGAGTAGTGGAGAAAATAGCAATTTGATATTTCCTACCATGACAATCAAGATTTAACATTTGCCTGAAAGGGATGTGAAAGGAAGGAGAAATATAAGATATCAAAAAACCAACCTGTCAGGGATGTAAAATATGACCCAGGAGAAGTAAAATGGGAATGGAAGCTTTCCATTGGGGTAATTTTCTTTGTACTACACTGTGGGAGTCTGCTCTCCAGACCCCCATGTTATTACAAGCCCCTGTCACCCTCCAGGCCCTTGACTAGTTTGCTCACTTGACACATGTCAAAGGAAAACAAGACAGGAGAGATATGGAAATGACATATTCATTTAGCATTTAGGTCTGTAGGCGAAGGTTTCTGTGGTCTTTTTGTTTTCTCAAAATTAATGGATTGGCACTTATTTTTGTCTTTTCAGGCTGATACAATCAGCATTGTTTTATATCGTTCAAAGGATTTTATTTGACTGTTAAATTTGGCACAGATGTTACTGTCTTCACAAGACGTGACAAGCACTCAAGAATAAGCAAGTTAACTAGTTTTTACCTTTGCAGCTGACTTTACGCAATGTTCGTCCTTCTTCCTCAGAGGCAGTGAAAACGAATTTGAAGACATAAATGTTCTTCGTGTCGGGGTATATTTTAAGAGTGATGCCGATTTCATTTTATGACACCATCTGTTAACCTCCAAGATACCCATATCTGTTATGGCCCCAAAGTGATACATACATAATTCAGAAATATCTGTGCCTGAATTTGAAGGAGATGATGTCTTTGGACACAGCACGGTATGTAACACAGAGGATTTAACTTTTTGTTAACTTTTTGAATGTTAACATGTACTTGAACAGTACAGCTTGACAGAATCACTGATATTCGTACTATTCTATCCTTAAAAAAAAACAAGCAAATTCCTAGAGATATTGTAACGTTTTCCTGTGTTTTAGACATAAGCTGCAATTCCAGGTGACCTGAGCTCTTATCTAACAAACATCAGGGCAGGTAATCAAATCATCCAGCAAATATACGCACACATTCTTGGAAAGTGTACACTGACACTCTGAATATACTGTATAAGGTGACAGCAACTGTATGAAAACTTGAACAAAATGGCAGCTATATGGCTTTGAAAATAGAATCTATTCCTTCAAAGAACTGCTTGCCACTGCATTTGCCTCTCCCCCTTGAAAGATGAAACTCTGTAGAAGCCTGAGGAATGTGCAGATACATCACATCAAACCCGGTGATCCCTGCTCTCATCTTTTACAACACGTACAGAATTACTCTGTACCGAACAATTAATTTAATTGCTCCAATCAACCTGCAGTCTGCCAGTAGTACTGCTAGTTTCTGTGTGCTATCACCTCATAGTGAGGTTTGTTGTGTAGGAATCCGTGGTGTGTTTTGCACTCTGTAGGGGGTCATTTCAAAGTGACTGGGGAGCATGTGTGCTGTCAGCCGTCTGCACTTACTAGTTGATTCAATTCTGATTCAGACCTGCACTCTATAATCTCTCACACTCTCTTTGTGCACATACAGGCAAACACTATTCCCAGCTTCATTGAGTTTTGTTTTGCATCCTTGCACACACACACACACACACACGCATACACAGATACACCTCCAGTTCCACCAGAAAAAGTGAAACATTTATGTCTGAGGCCTGAGCTTCAGTCTTTGTTAGAGCCACGGTTTGGAATCAAGCTGAGAGTCCAATACCATTAAAAGTTCAAAGGGCTCCTTTTGAGTGCTGCACTGCTGCTGGTCATATGCTCGCTTGGCTACGCCAGCAATCACAGTCTTGTGCTGAGACCAGGAATATTGTCCTCAGACTGTGTTCCAGGCTTTAGTATTAAAATCGAATATCAGTATTTTCTGTGAACAGTTCCTTTGCGGTGGCTGAATCTGTTGTTACGCCTCTGCCTCAGCCTTAGCTGTGGCTGGACCACATTATGTTTCTGTTGTACAGTATATCTGTCAGTCCCATTTTTAGGAGCACAATATCACTGGAACCTCTTGCAGGTTTTTTTTCCCCTCAAATTTGACACAAATGCCAACTCAATTTAAAGACGAAGTGAATAAAATCTGGGCGTTAAAGTTCAAAAGTATCTGTAACTGCACAAAATGTGTTTTTGGCTGTAACTCAAAAATTCTTAGACTAAATACGACAGTTTTTTTTTTCTGACAAATGTCTTATTAGATTAAATGAAGTGATGACTTTTTATGTATAAAATTATCAAATGATCAACCTCATTGCTTTTGCTGACAACTTAATCCTTTTTTTAAAATCAAATTGTATCAAAGTTTTTGCCACATACATCAATATGTACTGCAACTTGACTGGTTGGTGAAGGCATACAGCTGCGAAGTGGCAGTTGTAGTTTCAATTCTATTATAATGAAACAGATAAGTTAAAGAGAACCATTTCCTCAAATAATTTATGTGAAGATTAAAAGCAAATTAGTTTATCACATTATAAGTGCTTTTGCCTTGGCCAACTAGTGCTGTGGTGCATTATGTTTAAGAATTATGCCAGCCAGAGACCTGAGCTATAATCAAGACAGCTGAGTGAAGTGACACTGCACCTGTCACTTGGATGAAGAGAGCTGTACATGTGAAGGATATCAGCCACTTGTTGTTCTCCTTCAAGGGCAGCACAGGCCAATGATTCTGGCTCTGTGTAAGTGTAAATGCTGGATGCACAGTGTGTCTGTTTTAATCAGTGATTTCAAGGAATTTCTTGGCAACCACATTATACCTTGACTCCTCCATATCTGATAACAAGCTCTCTTAAATATCTAACTCTTTTTTGACCGAGGTAAAGGTTTCTATGAATAAGATCAACAAAAAAAGAAAGAACAGTGTGTGATGGACTTAAAAAAATCTGTGAAGGATTTGTAAGAAAAATTTGTTTTTGTATTTGATACTTACTGGTTATAACCTGCTTGTGTGTGTGTCATGTTTGCAGTCTGGATTTGCTTCATATGATTTAATAGCAAGAACGATTTATTGGATTTCAACCACTTCATAGCTTGTGAAAATTTTGGAAAGCATTTCACACTACTTTAAGTTGTGAAATAGTGGTTTTTGAGAAGCTAGCAGTATGGCTCTTTGAAGAACAATGTCAGCCTGTTGATCTGTCAGTCTGTTTGTCCAGCACAGACCAAACACATCTGTACACTGTTGATGTTTTGTGTTAATGCATCATACAGGCATGTGCAGCGTTGTAATGTAAGTGTAATGCTCCAAGCACCACTGACGACAACATGGTATAATGTCTTATTACACATTAGTGGGAAAAGTATGCATCATTGTATTACATTACATCTCTTTTTTTTCACTTATGAAAACATTTTGCTTTTTAGCAAAGACAAATTACAGCCTTTTGGGACCTCTGACATGGCTGAAAACCTTTAGTTTTGTTTATTTCATTTAAATTGGAGTATTTTACATGACGTTTCATAAAATATAGATTTCAGAGATTTTAAAAAAGATTTTTCATGCCATTTTTTGTAAATTGTGTCAACTTCAATTTTAATCATGTTTGGCAGATGACAAATTAATGTAAGAATCATCTTATTTTCAACCCAATATGTAATACCCAGTTAAATTAACTGACTCTGCGCCATTAACCCTAGTAACACTATCTTTATGGTTTAATAATATCATAAAGTAAACCATTTATGAGAGAAAACTCATTTTAACATTGTTTTATGACCTGAAACAGATATGGTATAGTACTTTAAAAATCTGTAATATTACTAGAAATCGAAAACAAAACAGTGAACTGAGTGTGACGTTTAGTAGTGGTCATCTTTGTTTCAAAGTTGAAACATCCTTTGAGCTAAAATTATCACGCTTTTCATACCAAATTAAATAAATTAAAGCTGAGGAAATAAAAGTATTTGCTCTCTTCTTTAACCTATTTTTGAAATATCTCATATTTTGAGATGGGATGAACAAAAATGTAGAGTTAATATTTTATATCTTATTTATGTCATGTGATATGCCCTGTGCATTATAGTTATTTCAGCCGACTGTTAAATTGATCAGAGTGTAATGTGGCTCCATGTTTGGCATGGTAAATCACAAAGCAGACACTGGTGGTGCTTGGTTTCAAGCTATAATGTTCGGAGCTATTTGTTGCACAGGCCTTTGGGCCCGGATTGGAATAGTGTAGCAGTGAATTGGTCAGTAGTCCCACATAGGGACAGTTGTCTGGCTTTGTCTGTAATACAATATGAAAGACATTGCACTTTCAGAGTAGCTTTCAATAACACAGCTCCCCACCTAGCCATGATAGAATAATAAAACTTGTCTATAGACTGAAATCAATGCTCACACAAGCCATCTAAACATGAGATGAGCAATCAGTCAAACAGAAAGGGTGAGGGAGTTTCTGCCTCTTGCTGTTTCTGTCACTGTTGAGTCACTTACTGTGGTCGGTGATGTGCAGTAATCTTTTCATCATGTGCTAACATTTCCCTTGACAAGTATTTGCAGAACTCTGCACACGCTGTGCGCTTTGTTTTTCACCCTCTTTGCTACGATTTTCTGCCATCACTACTAGCAATGTACAGTATTCGCTACACTGCAAGTACCTTAAAATCAGTTTAATTTTTGTAGCTTTAAATTACAAATTACAGTTTTCTTTGTCTGTACAGCATATGACACCCTCTGTCCATAGACCCTGAGGAAAGAAAAAAACTCTGCTCAAAAAACAAGGAAAAAAATGAGGAAAACTCAAATGTACAGTAGATGTCATGTATACAAACAAGTTTAGCAAAATATGTCAATATTTGCAGTTTTGATAGCACATATACAGATACATATACATTTTAAAACATGAGTGAAGGGTGGTGATCCAGCAGTGCGATGAGCAGCTTCTGGTGTCGCCAAATACAGAGAACCTGAGCCACTTGAATTCCTTTCAACCATTGTAGGCAGTACAGGCCACACAAACTCAGAAGAGGCAGAACAGCATTCATACAGATACAAGAGACAGACAAACACATAGAGGGAGAGACCCATGATAGCATGCAGACCCTGTGACTAGTTGTATTCGCTCCAGACCCTTAACACTGTCTGGAGTGACACTAGGAGAACCACCTTGCCCATTGTGGTGTTTGTATACTGCATGTGGGCGGCAGAGAAAGTGAAAAGAAACATGTAATGAGCCTAGATGTATAGTGACTCAAGTGCTGTGCCAGCTTATTTTGTCCATGTGAAGACCCTTGAAGTGCAGTTTAAAGTGAGCTGTTTCAAGGCTGTCTGCATGATGGAGTGAGGAGGTGATTGATTGAATGTCATTGTTTTTTTGAAAGCAGTATTAAAGGCTCAATATGGTGTACTTCGAAACACTATAGAGTGCC
>JAPQLA010000025.1:17028091-17058755 GCA_029822935.1 Naso vlamingii | reverse complement strand
CCCGTCATCGAAGGGATTGGCATTCTACATTAGGTTTATGTCTGCAGCTTAGTGATAGATGAAGCTAGTTGGATACTTTCCCAGTCTGAGCTCCTTCTCATGTCCCCTCAAATACTGCTGTGGTGAGGCTATAATTGAATCTCACAGGATTGGTAATTCTCCCAGGCTTCATACTCGGCTAATACAAGGGAGGGAAATGATACTGTGGAGGAACCGGTATTCCCATTCCTCTCTCTAAAAAAAAAAAAAAAAAAAAAAGATATGGGATAGGAGCTTAATTACAGACATTGTTGAAATTAATAGCAAAAGTGTCAAACAGTATTTAAAAGAATTGATCTTCTCCAGTTGTAGCTGCTGCAGATTGTTTTGTGTGGATGATAGTATGGAAAGTAGAGAATGCAGTCAAGTGCTGTTTTTTTATTGAGGAAAAAAATGATCCAAATGACTGGTAATCTATCAGTTAAAACTGACAAATTATATTAGGAAACAAAACATTGAGTGATGCATATTCATAAAATCAAACACTATAACAACAGCATTAATAGATTTAATTTTGTCTGAATTCTCAGGCTCAGTCACCTAAAAATCCTTTAAAAAATTCTCTATTTGCACATACCTTTAACTGATATTTTCTATTCCAAAAGCAGAACATATGCTGCCACAGCGTTGAAAATGTCACTTTACGGCTTTGCAGTCAGTATTTTGTGCTAAGTAAATATTTTAGCACATGTCGAGATCCACACTTCATGTTATGATGGCAATCAGGTTTTCATCTCTGCAAGCTTAAGAGGGCACTGTCTCCTAAGTCTTCTTTTTTTCCTCGACGTGTGCACGTATCTGAGAGGCTTATTTCACTTTTTCAAACTAGACGAGTCTCCACGGGAAAATCCTCCTTTCACAAGCAAACAAATTTAATGGGCTCCAAATCATTCATTTTCCTGTGTTCTTTACTTCTCAGAGCTACACTTTTACAAAGCCATTAGAAGTTTGAGAAACACAAATTTAATTATTTCTAAATTGAATTTCTCCCGCAAATTACCCATTAAGATTGAAATTGAATTTTTAAAATGTGTTTCAATGTACAGTATGTGCATATCATCTCCTGTACTGGTGATTTTTCGATCTTGCATTATTTTATTAATAATTTAAATATCAAACATTTGTTCTTCTTTAAAAAAGGGCCATCGCTCAGAAATACCCAGCAATTAATCAAGAAATATATATAGTATATGGTGTTTGAACACGAAAGAATAAGGACAGTCTGGTGTAACATTTGTTTTAGATGTCAAAGCCATCACTGCTTCTTCCTTTGGAAAGCAAAGATAAGACATACAATCAATAGCTTTTGTACATTTAATAAGCATGAATTTTTGCTCCTGAGTGACTTCCCCACATCAGCTTCGAGCTGACTTCTGAATATCAGCCTTTTTTTTTTTTTTTTCTTGTGAGTGAGTGATCGGTTTCCCATCATTCTTTTCTTAAACATTCAAACCGGTGAGTTTTTCATGTTATTATTTTTCCTCTATTGTGAGAGGTTTCGAGTGACAGGTAAACCACAGGGAGCATTATTTTATTGCCAATCCCACTCCTCAAGTTAGCTGTTTACACTGTTGTAGCTCCCCCGAGAGAGAATGGATAAGAGGAATCACATCTCCGTTTGCATTGCACAGTGATGCCTGTCAGAAAAGCTGAGCTGAGGAGCTGGGGAAAATAGATAAGTAGTTACAGAGAAAAGAAGTAATACAATTTCAAAAGTTTACAAAGAGTCGCATGCTCCTGAATAATGAACTCAAATTGAGTGTTTTCTGGAGAAGTTCATTTTAATTGGTAATTCTGTTATGAGTAACCTAAGAAATGTCAAAAATAACTCTGTTGTGAAGTTGTTCTCCTTAACCTTGCTCCTGTACTGATATGAATGAGGTGTACCATCTCCTGTCCAACATGGTGCGAGACACCGGCTCGGAGGCCTACTTCCTGTCAGTCCTTCAGCACCTGCTGCTAATCAGGAATGACTATTACATCAGGTAATTTCTGTGTGTGATTTTAACATATTGCTGGCTTTTTATTGGCTGATGACCTTATAAGGTTTCTGTTTTTGTTCTTAAATGATAGACATGAACAGGTCTTACAGTACTCGAAATGCATTTATTGTACATCACTTACAGGAGTGCTAATTCCTGTGTCAGTTACATGGAACTGTTCCCTCTGCAAGCGAAATGTATCAGCCTACTCTCAGCCTTTTCTTCGTGTTAGTGGTTAAATTGAGTTTTGCAGTCATGTGAAACTCAGAACACCCACAGCTGTACACAAAACAAATAGAAGATAATAAAGAACATAAAACACAGTAAAAGTATGCAAAGACAAATGCGAAATCCAGTGTATCCATGCAAGCCCAACATAGATAATTTGGTGGCATATTATAAAACCTGGACTAAATGAAACAAAGGAATCACTGCTTTTATCGCTAAAAAATAATCAGTCATCAGTTAGCATGAGTAACCAAGCTCGTAATCACTAGAGGGAGTTGACGGTTTATGAAGATGACTTGAGCTCTACTCTGGAGTTTCATGTGTAGTTTGGCGAAAGTAGGAAAGGAGTTAAACATGTTAAAAACCCCGAGCTGCATGTTGTATGGAGGATTTGCTTTGTTTACCACTGTGAGTCAAACAATGGCTGCGCCCAACATTGCAGAGATGGGGGTCAGGTGTTGTCTGTTGCACTTATGACCACACCCATGTTAGCATTGCAAAGCAGTGCAGTCTAAAGTGCTGCACTGACAGGTGGAATAAGAGAACAACCTTAGGTGCACTTAGGTTTTTTTATAACCCCCTTTGTCTACAAACTGGAAGTGACAACACACAAATTATTAGAGCAGGGATGATATTCAATATTTTGGAGTTATTAGGTCATTTTAAACTGTTAGCTTTCTACTTTGCCTTTGAAAAGCAAATATGTCAGTCACTGGGCAGGAACTCTGCCAATCCTCTGAATGGAGTGACACTGATGAATTCACTGCTGTGTCAGACCTTTTTGCAGAAATAAGACTAAAAAAAAAAAAAAGAAAGAAAGTTGGAAGACGAAGGGAGGATGAGAGGAGGAAGATGAATTTGCCATAGACAAGTTGCTGTTCCCTTGGAGTTATGAATAATGTATTCCTCATCTTTTCGTAGGAAGTGAGAAATAGAATTCACATTAACCAGCTCGTACAGCCACGTCCACCTCAGCTCCAGTGGCCATGTACCTTGCAGTAAGCCAGCAATAAGAAGGGATCAGCACCAACGCTTCATAAAAAACTTATGGTCTTTTTAAAGATATGTTTTTGAAATATCTTCTCCCTCCAGCCTCCATCACAAATGCAAGGACAAACCCACACATGTGCACACACAAACATTAAGGCCGGAAATCCATTCTGACTGAGACATTTTATTCCCCATACATCACCAGTGTGTGTGTTAAGATGATGGAGGATGCAGTACTATAGTACATGTAGCAGTTTCCAATAGATACTAGCTGTCTTTTTATTTGCTTTTAGAGTTTTCATTCTTTCATGTTCAATCAAAACTTTGTGACAGTAAAAAAATAAATAAATGAACAAAAATTAAAAAAAAGCCATAATTTAATATGTCGTCTACTTGGAGCACAATCTTAAGTTGGCAGATGAGGAAATGTGTAACCCTAGTTAAAACATTTAAAGGTGGCAGTCTTAGGTATGTTGTGTAAATGTGTGACAGGCTTTGGCTTTGTGATCAAAGAAATGCATGTGTGCTTATAATATTCTATTTAAAGTGAAGGATTAAGTTGTTTTTTATCATTGTTTTTGAATTGATTGCATGCTTGATACCTTGAATTGCATGTCATATAATAATCAACATTAAATGATAATAAAGAATATATAATTAGTATTCTAATAACTGTAAGACAGTCTACAGCGAGCAAACTGTTGAAATACGTGGTCTGCTGTTATTCCTCCTAACACAACATTAGTTGTTTCTCTCGCCTCCGGGGCTTGGTTTATTTTTGATAATTAATCTCTCACTGCAAGCCTAATGAATGGGAGCACATCAAACCCACCCAGTAAATATAGAGCAGATCTGCTCTTTTGGAGCCTGGTGATATGGGGATTACACTGGTTATGTGGAGCAGAGCTGGATCAAGTGGCTGGGGCTGTGCTGAACTGCAAGCTATCATTGCAAGAAATGGAGGTGCCAAAGTAAAAGAAGAGGTGGGGAATGATGCAGGGGACATATGCTCGCTTCTGGAGCCCAGCCCTGCCCACTGTGGAGGGGCCTGACAGTTTTGGGTCACTCTCTCCGTCTCTAGTTATCTCCACCCAGCCCCTATCTGCTTGGTGGTGGCGGAGGATGGAGGGCGAAGGGAAAATAGGGCGGCTTATTGAGATAATAATGTGGTGTACATTGGTGACAGTTGTAAGCCGAGTGCCACAGTGCTTAAGCCATGCAGGGCGATGTGTGAGCTTTCACTAGCTTGTTCCAATCATGAGTGGGCGAATCCGCCAGCTCAAGCTTTAATGTATGGCATTTCATGCTCTCAAAACAGTGCACCTAAATGCTGATTTATTCTTATTTGCTTTGGCTCAGAATTTTGTGTTCTTTCATATTTCTGTTCATAACATGATATGGCCTGTCCACCCACAAGGCACAAACAGAACATAGCCATTGGATTTTTGGGCAACAGTTAGAGTAAAAACCTCAGAAATAAACTTTTATAATTAATGTTTTTAGTGTTATTATTATGTATAGTTAAATAACTTTAGCACTTTCCTTTTTATTTTTACACATTTTTAGATATGTATTTTTTTGGTATAACAAAAAATTAACCCACATGACAACAGTCACTTTGTTCACAGCTCTGCCTGCTCACATCAGCTATTACATCTTAGTTACATTAATGCTCCTTCCCCTTCATGCTTTCATGCAGAGCCACCAGACAGACAGGCTTTGATCAGACTTTGAGTTTGGCATCAAAGTTGTCATGATATCTTCTGTGAATCTCTGAATTTTAATAATTATCACATCAATCGCAAGACAATCTCACGAAGGTAAAAAGGCTATAACTACAGCAATTTGCCATAGAGGGATTGAAACTTCCAGTGTTAACTTTGTCAAGTTCCTGGTGTAAAATTTAGATGCTAAATTTGAGGCTTACAAAGATGAATTTGTTTTTTAGAATAGGAACAGACTTTCTGTAAATTAAAGGACATTAAAGAACATTTGAAGTGTTGTACTGTGTATTATGCTTTGGGGCTTATAAAAGAACATAGCCTCCACTTTGTGTCCACTGTTTGCTTAAAAAAGATGAAAGGGGCTGATGTGGTTATTGAATAAGAAGGCTGCTTCTGCCTCAGCTTTTGATAGTGCACTCCTCCTCCTTGTAATGTATTCATCGCACTCCACCTCTGCTCCACATTTCATGGCGCTGACTGCTAGAATTGAGATTGTCCAGCTGTTCATTTAAGCTGCAACAATTAGTTGGTCACGCCCACGTGCACTTGTTCATGGAGTTTGTTTTTGTTCCTGAAGTAGCAAATTGTTATTTTATAATGTTATTAGGACAATGTGAATATCATTAAGAGTCAACTTCGACATCTAGTATTTTAGTTCATATTTCAGCTTCCAGTTTAAAACAAAGTCTTTGTTTTAGTCTTTGGAGAAAGTTTTTTTCTGTTGGGAATTTAAACATCAGCTTCTGGTCAATGTCATGCATAGAAAATAATTATTTCTCAGTTTGCAGCTCAGCTTGGCATTGTATTTGCTAAATGTCACTTGCAATTAAAGTTGATAATGTTACTTAGAAAAGGTCACATACCAACCTGTGTGGCGGAATGGGACTCTCAGGCTGATTCAGTCACCCTGCTCGACAACACCGAGCACTCAGTCACACTCCTAACTGGCTGACATGTTTTCCTGGTCATTGTGCTTTCAATTACACACATTACACTGATTAGATTTACATTTCAGTTTTTATGGTTACTCTAATTGGCAAAGATGATTGCAAATTAGGCAAGAGGGCAAGCGTAGCCTTGGCTACCGTCTGTCACCTTGAAATGGACAGACTACCACAGACTTTGGTACTGTGTGCCCATTAATCTGGTAATTTCATGATCGGGGTGAGGCGAGGATCAAATTTAATAGGATGCCTATTTTCTCCAGCAGTACCCCTTTTGACATGGCATTTTGTGACCTCTAGCTTGGATAAGGAAATAATTTGTGATTAATTAGCCTTGTAGAGTTTGTGTCACTCATATCTTTCTGTGGCTTGTCTAATTGTTCTGCTTTATGTCTTCTGACCCCTCAGGCCTCAGTATTACAAAGTAATAGAAGAATGCGTGTCTCAGGTGGTCCTGCATCGCAATGGGATGGACCCCGACTTTGGCTACAGTAAAAGATTGGACGTGGACTTCACTCATCTGATTGGTACTTTTTCAAATTGCCTTATATTTGCCCAAGATGTTAGTAGGACTGACTAGTATGGGATTTTGGGGCCTATATTGATATTAGGAGGAACAAATTTCCGATATCCGATATATTGTCCAATATTATATGTATAATATTGGCAGAGTGTGGTTAGCAAATACTTGGGACCAAGATATGGAGGCAGGACATCTTACATTTTAACAAACATCGTTCCAAATATCTGTCAACTGAATAGTTATCGCTTCACTTATTAGTTATTAAATAACAGACCTATGTAATCACACCGTTTTAAATCACTTGTCCAAGCATTTTTCCAACCTAATATACGTATACACTCGCCAGCCACTTTATTAGAGACACCTGTTAGCGCAAATATCTAATCAGCCCATCACATGGTGGCAACTCGATGCATTTAGGCATGTAGACATGGTCAAGATGACCTGCTGAAGTTCGAACCGAGCATCAGAACGGGAAAGAAAGGTGATTTAAGTGACTTTGAACCTGGCATGGTTGTTGGTGCCAGACGGGCTGTTCGGAGTATTTCAGAAACTGCTGATCTACTGGGATTTTCACGTGCAACCATCTCTAGGGTTTACAGAGAATGGTCCGAAAAAGAAAAAATATCCAGTGAGCGGCAGTTCTCTGGGCGAAAATGCCTTGTCAATGCCAGAGGTCAGAGGAGAATGGCCAGGCTGGTTCG
Source organism: Naso vlamingii (assembly GCA_029822935.1). Classification (NCBI taxonomy): domain Eukaryota; kingdom Metazoa; phylum Chordata; class Actinopteri; order Acanthuriformes; family Acanthuridae; genus Naso; species Naso vlamingii. The sequence goes on along the minus strand of JAPQLA010000025.1, from coordinate 17,051,621 downwards.
AGATGATAGAAAGGCAACAGCAACTCAAATAACCACTTGTTACAACCAAGGTATGCAGAAGACCATCTCTGTATGCACAACACATCGAACCTTGAAGCAGATGGGCTACAGCAGCAGAAGACCACACCAGGTGCCACTCCTGTCAGCTAAGAACAGGAAACTGAATCTACAATTTGCGCGGGCACACCAAAATCGGACAATGGAAGACTGGAAAAACGTTGCCTGGTCTGATGAGTCTTGCTTTCTGCTGCGACATTCAGGTGGTAGGGTCAGAATTTGGCGCAAACAACATGAAAGCATGAATCCATCCTGCCTTGTATCAATGATTCAGGCTGGAGGTGGTGGTGTAATGGTGTGGGGATATTTTTTTTGGCAAATTTTGGGCCCCTTAGTACCAATTGAGCATTGTTTAAACGTCACAGCCTACCTAAGTGTTGTTGCTGACCATGTCCATCCCTTTATGATCACAGTGTACCCATCTTCTGATGGCTACTTTCAGCAGGATAACGCGCCATGTCACAAAGCTCAAATCATCTCAAACTGGTTTCTTGAACATCGCAATGAGTTCACTGTACTCCAGTGGTCTCCACAGTTCCAAGTCTAAAGATATATAATACAAAAAATAATAACAATGATAATAAATAAATAAACAAATAAACGTATAGTAAAGAATCCTAATACAAGAAAATCATTCTAAAGGTCATTTTTTGCTTTCTAAACTATGTACTGTAGGTGGTATAACACTGCTGTCGCTAACATGTTTGGATACCTCGCAGTCATTCCCATTATCCTCCCAGACCTCCCTGACATTCTCCTGACAAACACCTGCAGTTGCTTGACATATAAGATGAGGTCATCTAATTATCGATAAATAAAACATTGTATCTGACAAAATTTTCTACAATAATTTGTTGGCTGTATTCCTGGGATCGTGTAGAAAACATCTTTTACTCTGCATCACTAATGGAGAATCTTTTTCAAAAAGAGAAAACAAATAAGTAACGCCACTTTATCTTTCTGTGTTGTGTCACTAACAGTTCTGTGACTTGCCAACAAAGGATCATTAAAAGTTTCTAAACTAATCTACAGAGGACTGATGCAGTATTAAACTTTTCTTTCTCACTTTGCTGGAGTTTGCAAAACTTTCATGGATGTGTTTTGTCCAATTCGCACACAAACATAGAATTAGATGCTGCATCCACATGGGGTTTGAAAGGTGCCTTACCACCCTTTTGTATTTCTTTTCTGTTTTTTTTGTTGTTGTTGTTTTTTTTTAACTCATTTTTCACTCATACATTAGGCTGTCATTTCCTTTCAGCAGTTATTTTTCTGAGTGAAAATGTGTTGTGTGACTTGTGATCCAACAGTAATTTACACTTAACACATGTGTTATCCCAGAACTGATTAATCTACAGTGATGTGATTTTTCAAAATAATCTATTATAAAAAAAAATGCCGAAACACAAAAATCATTTATTTTTAAAGTTATTGTAAGAAAATGAAGTGAAATTAGCAAAGACTTACTAAAATAACGATTTAGTCCTGTACTTTTGCTTTGAGTGATTTTTTTCTTTTAATGTCAGACACTCTTAAACAACAGATAAAAACTCACAATATGTAGGTGATGATTCCTACTAATTAAGGACACCTTTGCCAGTAAGAGTAAGGTGATGAGCAGAGGAAGCCAAATGATTAACACATTTGCATGAGCCAAGAGTTGCACAGTATGACTGATGTCACTATATGCGAGGCAGCATACATACAGTACGTATAATGAAAACACTTTTTTCTCCTCTTGTTCCTTTATTTCAAGGTCAACACAACAGTTGCCAAAGCTGCCCATGCTGTATTTTGACCTCTTTTTGCCAAAACAGAAATTTTATTTGAATTTATTTAATCATTGATAGAGTTTTACATTTCATCACAAGAACTCTATTTTACACAACCTTAATTGTAGACATGTTGAAGGTTTACTAAAGAAATTGTGCATGTCATCAGAGTATATGTAGAAAGATACCATTAATAAAGTTAAAGCAACAATATGTAACTTGACCGCAACCTGCAGCTCCAAAATGAAACTCAAGGATGCACGTTAATACGCTGCACAAAACAGCAATTTTAGTAAAACCGGGTCATATTTCATGGAAAAAATGTCCTCTGGTTTTCCCTCTAATATTGTATGATTGTCTTCCTCAACTCTGTTCACGGAGGTTGCTGAAAGCAACATGCCAGCTGCCTGCAGACTGAAGCTGCAGCTGCAGCAGCAGGTAGTTTTTGGTGACAGCTCCACTTAATAAAAGGATGCAGGGAGACAGAGCAGTAATAGGACATCAGAGAGAAAACCAGAGGACATTTTCTCCGTAAATATGACCCTGTTTTACTAAAATTGCTGTTTTGCGCGACATATTAATGTGCATTGTTAAGTTTTGTTTTTGAAGCTGCGGGTGGTGGTCAAGTTACATAATGCTGCTTTAAACTCCTCACTCTGGCAACTGTGAAATTTTTTTTCTATTTACAAACAGTTTTTGAATTTTTTGGTGTGTCGAAATACCCCCTTGGTCAGTAGCAATTTAATATCATCTTACCTTGTGAATATCATCAGACCTTTCAAGATTCCCACTTAAATAAGCTGTAATATACTTTGATACATGAGCCACAGGTCTGATAGTAAAGCACAGAGAATTGCCTTTGAAGTATGTCGTGACAGGGCCTGTCTTGTCTTGCAGATCAGTGTGTGGATAAAGCCAAAGTTGAAGAGAGTGAACAGAAGGCTGCCGAGTACTCCAAAAAGGTGAGACATTAATCACTTCAACACTCCCCCTGGTTGGCTGGCTCTCATCAGCAAAGTTTTTTCTTCCTCGGCGCTCCCAGACAAGCTATTGATTTTCCATGCCCTGATCAATACCTGGCTGTGACGCTACATGATCCGTATCAGCATTACAAGAATCGATGCCGATGTTCTGATGTATACTTATTTACGCACAGTGCGGAGCAGAGTTAAGTTATCTGCAGGCTCTTTTAATGCAGCTCTCTATTTATATTACATTTTCTATTAGTCTGATTAAATTGATAAATTATATACTTGATTACTAATTTTAATTTTTATCTATTTGAGAGACCATAAACAGCTGCAAACTTAAGACTTAACCTCCGGGATTTTATGTATGACATTTAAATATATCTTAAGGAGCCTCACTACCGCTGTGTAACAACACCAAGGGGGTTCTGGGTACTTTTTCTTCTTAAGAGTCCTGTCCCATCAGCCCACCATGCACCCTGCTGGGCCAGTGAAGTCATTGTAGTGACATGGCTTGGTTTCTGCAAAGGTTAGATCCATCAACATACATGAAAGCCCGGCCTGAAACAAAGACAAAGGACAACAGGGCTCTAGGGCCATGAGAGCTAGGAATAGAAATCGGCCAGAGAGTGTAAGACAGCATGTTTTGGTGTCTGTTGATGTGCCCTGTGGCCATTCTCTGGAGACACTATGCCGCTCACCAACCTGTGTGTATGTGTTTACACAAGTGTTTATGTGCACATAAACATACTCTTTTTGTGCAGTTTGATGAGGAGTTCAGCGCGCGGCAGGAGGCCCAGGCCGAGTCTCAAAAGAAGGAAGAGAGAATCAAAGAGCTGGAGGGGAAGATCCAGGCCCTGGAGGCCCAGGTAAATCCATAAAGACAAATCCCGCTCCTCGGCAAAACAGTGTCATTCCCCTGGAGATCTTTTAGATTGTATGTTTTTCAAAAAAACATGAAAAAGAAGTTGAGTAAAAGCCATGTCCAGAAGCTCTTTTAATCAGTTTTTCAAATGAAAAAACATCTCATAAAATCGCACACAGAATAAAATCGGTTTTCTGAAGATCAGAGCAACAAGACGTAATGGCTGACTAGAAAAGGGGGCTGGTTTGGTCAGAAGGATACTGTCCACAGCACATACAGATGTGCTGCTACTGTAAGTGGGAGTTATCAACCATGCAAGAACATTTGATTTAATAAAGGGTCAATCTCCTTTTTAAGTTGTAGCTCTTTTTATGGGAGAATTGCTCTATTGAAGCGTTTCCTATATGTAATTCTATCATCACGGAGATGGATTGCATTTCTTTTCCTGGCCTCCATATCATTTCTTCCCAGGCAAAACCGTCCATTCTGAGTACAGAAAATGACTGCTATTTCCCCCTTAACCTAATTTCAAACACTTTAGCACTGCCTTGGGACAAAAGGGCAGCTTGCCTCCCTGCTTAGGGAATTTAATATAAACCAGTCTTGCAAGATGGTGTAGCTCCATTTACATCAAATGTGGCTTTTTCTTTCAAACATTCATCTCTGGTTGCTTACAGAGTGTCAGCACTCTGTGTGATAAATTGCACCTGCATATGCGGTCCAATCATCACTGGGAGTTTTCTTAGTTACTTTAGTCCTCCAGCAGTCATTTTTTAGCTTCAGAACAAATGCCGTGATGTAACACAGGCTTATTCTGATGTCCTGCTGAAAGTCAAAAAATGTTTTTTCCTCAAAACATAATTTGTTTTTAGTTCTCACTCTAGTACTCCGCATGCCTGAGTACCGTGTCAACACTTGTTACCTGCAGTTGCGCCCAAACCAGCTCATCACTCGCTCCATACCTTAACTATGCCCACCTATTTCCAAGAGACCATCATAATATGAAGCTTGGCCTGCTCACTCTTCTCCAACCCTGCTCTCTCCTTCTTCCATCTTTCGTCAGAAATGAATGCATCAGGCTACATTACCTTTGCCTGCCCTCCTTCCCTTGTTGGGGCTTTTTATGTTGTGTTTCCACTGTTTTCTTCCCTATAACACACATCCTCCTCACCCTCCCCTGGCAGGCCCCTGTCTTTTGAAGACTGACTGGCTGTGGTGCATTAACAGGTAGTGTAGTGCAGAGATGCCCTGGAGAGTCAAGCCCTCTCTTCCTCTGTTTATCTGAATACTCCTTCAAAGAGTGGTTACCGCTGAAGAGCTGCACATAAACAGACATTAACCTCAGCATGGAAACCTGTTATTTGTTTGGCGCAAACTTGCGTGCATGTGGCCATAAGGACTTTATCATATCGCCTGTGTATCTCAACAGATCTTAAATACAGTTAGTTAAGTATATGCACAGAAGGGCTACATTTACTTTTGAGCGTATGTAAATTTAACTGTGAATGTGAATCAATCCATGCTGTTCAGGTTTAAGAGAAGTGCAGTTAATTTTCCCTGGCCTCACATATTATTTTTAATTAGTTTATTTTATGCTGTAAGGGCTTAATTTTGTTAAAGAAATGTTAAAGTATGCAAGTGTTGTAATAGCAATTCAGAGTTATCTCAGGTTTTTATGTTAGGCAGGTGTTCACATAGAACATTTGGTACCTCAAGCAATGAACAAAACAACAGCCATCCTCTCAGACGGGTGTGATTCTGCCACTTGAGGAAGACTCGGCTGAAAGAGTCTGTTTTGCAACCTAATCCACATCTGACACAGTGCGAGAGAAAGCCATTAACTGTGAGAACGCAGAAGCTTTAAATCCTTGTGAGGACACGCGTTCACTTTGGCCATCAAAGCTGCAGCGCTATGACTGCCGTTTTGCTGAATATGAATGAAGTGAGAGCTAACTCTCACCTTTCATCTCCGAGACAGAATTCCTGTCAGATATCAAAACACATGCATGCCTGAGTCGCTTCCCTTCACCTTGTTTGTGAACCAACACATTTAATGAGAGTCTTTCTCGGGGAACTTTGGCATTGTAACAAGCAGCCTGTTTGATGTGTCTGTTTGATTATCCCCCAATTGAGTTGAGTGGAGGTTCTGCCTGTAAACATCGACAAAGGACACAGAAATCACAACAAGTGGAAATCATCCACCATTCTGCGAACCTTTGCTTGCAACCCATTCAAGGTAGAAAAGGAAGCTTTTCGTTGAATTGGTTCTGGGTGTGATGAATAATGTAGCACTGCAGTGGTACATTGGAGCACTCTGTGCCATTCCATTAATAGGTTTTAACAACCTGGCGGTCTTGTAGCTGACCCAGCTTGGCCCTGAGAGAAGCTGGAGGTGTAGTGGACCACTTTCTCTCTCTTTTACTGACAGACTGCCTTTCGCCCTCGCTGACTACAGGATTTGACTCAACTGATAATGACAGCAAAACTCACAGTGTAGTTACTATTAAAAGGTGTACCTTGCGGTTATGAAATAGAGCGAGTTCTATTGTTAAACCAGAATGTGCTGTAAAATTCACTGTTATTTCTGATGTCTTCTGCACATATCTTTACGTTAACAGTTCTATAGAAAATGGTGGTGAACGGAGCTGGATATCTCAGAATGCAAAGGATACAATCCTGCTTAAAATCTCTGTCCGAAACTGAAATATCTCAAAGCCTGCAACTTTAAATCTCTAAGGATAAAAGCAAAAATGAAACTTCTTTTTGCTTTAAATATGCACTTTACTACCATTCTCTAAAATTCTTGCAAAATGGTAGTTCTTTTCAAGTCACCCCATTAAAAGTTCCCATCTTTTCTTCCATTATACTTATTAAATATTTAGTTCTCTACAGTCCATAGTAAGATGTATTCTGTAGAAATGATAAAAAAAAAAAAAAAAAATCAGCTGCTGCGGGAAAACGCCCCCGTCCTCTTTCTTTTGGCAAGGTCGCGCAGAATGAAATATCAAAGCAAAATAGGTACATTTTAAAACAAAGACTGCAGAGTGAAATCAGTTCCCATCACACATCTGAGAGTGTTAAGTTGAAATGTATTTTGCAATGCCAAAAATGAAAAGGAAAATGGAAGAAGGGTTTTGAAGGTGTACCAACTGTCAGTGATGCTGTGCCTTGTTCCTTTCATGCAGCAGTCAGAGCTGTGCACTGATGTTCTTTTGAAGATAGATTACATCTTGTTTTAGGTGTAAAAGTACAGTACACTCTGCCTTTAGCACATCAAATAGCTTATACAGACAAAATGGGAATGTAACACTGTACTGTCATTGTCATTAACTATACAAGGGACATCCTCTTCCCCCCTGCTTGTCTCTTTTTCCAGCCTTTTTGTGTTTGGTGTGAGTACTGTACCTGTTCTAGTGTACTAGTGTTCTTCTTCTCTGTCTTTCTAACCCATCCCCATTTGTGCCTTTCTGTTGCCCTCTGTGTCTGTTTGGTATTGCCATGATGTGTGTGTGTGTGTGTGTGTGCGTGCGCGTCTGTGTGTGTGATGTATCTGCACAGTTAACTATTGAAAAAGACAAGCTCAAAGAGGCTCAGAGACTCATCAGGGAATCTGAAGCCAAGGTGGGTTTCCTCTTTGCATGTGTGGCCCTTGACCTAATCTCACATTTAATTACCTGCAAATCCGAGGTATGTTTAAATTGGATTGAGCTGCTTTGAATGGTTTGTTGAAGAAAATTCTCTGATTACAGAACTGATCTCTTGTCCTCTCTGTTGATTCCTCTGCATGTGTGCCCCACTTAATATATTTGATTTGAAAGTAAAGTCTTGATGACCTATAAATTCAAGTTTTGTTGATGTTAACCAACATGAAATGTGTATGATTTTTATTTACAAGAAGAAAAAAAAACTCTAAAATCTCTGCAAGTAGAAGTTTACATTTAATAGATATTGATTAGAAATGTACACTGATTTAAAATCATGCTGAATGCAGTGAAATTACTAATCAATAAAAACAGGTAAGATAATTTAAAAACCAAAGTATTCGAGACCTTTATTCCATTAAGCAAAATATTATTACAGTTTGAAGCCATGGTAAACTTTGTAATGGTTTTTAATTGCACACATTTCCTTCATGTTCAAAGCAATTTCATAAGTAAACACATTGTGATTGAATTCCTCTATCAGAGATGAGATTGGGATGTAGATTTAATCACCTAGCATTCAGAGTTAATTACCTGCCATGCTGACCTCCCCACTGAGTCCAGAAGACTAAGAATCCAAATTGGATGGGTTAGATTTCGTATTAGCCCCATCTTTTACTTTAGACAGGGCTCCAGATGAGCTCTGCAGCCAGAAAACGTCAATTAGACCCTCTTAAACTGGCACACACAAAATTAAGACATGCTAAACCATAAAAAGTATATTTCAGAAATCAACACATGACAAAATAAATAGGAAAGGGACACATGCTGTAAAAAGAATCATTTCTGCTCTTTCTATACCTGCGCCCAGACACTTCAATAAAACATGTAGAGGCCTGCTTAATTATATTGCAAAACATAAACACTGATGTTGTCCCATAGGAATTAAATACAAAATAATATCATTAAGGTCAAAATGCACAATAAAAAACTTGCGGATCCTTTTTTTTTTTTAAAGATATTTGTTTTGGTGTCCGAGGAAGAAACCAGTGGCAGTGGTTTAGGATCCCAAGTGTTCTGTGAAACTCTGGGCTTATTATTATTGGATAGATAAGAAAAAGAGGTAGAGAGAGAGATAAAGACTCGAAGGGCCCTTCTGTATGGAAACCACTGCGCTCCAATTTGCAGCTAATTTGCTTCCATTCTCTCATATTAATCTTAAAAGAGGAAACGGGCCACGGAGGACTCCAGATTGACAGACATGTAATCATTGGATGTGGATTTTCACTAAAGGGGTTTTGGCGATCTGTGAAGAGGGTTCCTCGCAGAACACCTTTTTAATTTTGACCCTAAAAAACAATCCGCCAAAGCCATTATGTAACAAAACACAGTGAAATGTCGTTAAATATGAAGCCAATTACATTCACACACACAATCAAGTGACTGAGGGAAAAGCACATAGTGGGGAATTGCTTTTGGAAATGAGAAGTGCAAGTAGAAATGCATTTTGGTAAGAGCCGACATCTAATCAGCTTCAGAGATCAAAAGCCTGTCTAAGGTTGGGTGTCTGCAATGGTTGTATTTGCATAACTTTTTTTTTCCTCTCTAACATTTTTCTATTAGCATTATCACAGACTATCACCTGTGTATGTGGTATGTGTGATAGTGCACACATGTCAAATGACTGAAAGACTCGGTCTTATCAGTTTCAGGTCTAATTGCATCCCTGTCTGCTGTGTAATAGCCTGCCATTGTGAGGACTTGTGACAAAGACTTGATAGGGAAGCAACATTCTTATCTTGTGTAAACTAAAACAGTGGTTGATGACAATTTTTTTTCTCACGCATTTTGCTTAGTATTTTCATACATATCAGCAGGGATTAGTACTGCTAAACACAGCATGCAAACCCTATACCCAGTTCAAACGTGAAAAACAAGTTTAGTCTTGTTGTTCTAAAATTTGATGTTCTTCAGTTTAACATCATTGGTCTAAGTATGATTTGTGCCTCCAGTGGAAAAGTATGAACAAACTGCGAAACGATCCTTTGAAAATTGAAATTGATAAAAAACATAAATCTAAGTTTTAATTAAACATTCTGACACGTCTGACATGATGTGAATATGAGCTGCACAAGTCATGGACTCATATATTATGCACACAAGTATTACTATCACCCATTACTGTAACACATCCTGACACTGCAGCTAGGGTTGCTTTAGGGAATCATTGCTTTTTACACTTACCAAGAGTTTTCCCATTTTATAGAAGTGTTGTTTTTTGGGGTTTTTTTTGCCTCAGTTGATGTAAAATACATCTTATCTCTCTCTTCTCATTAAATCTAAGACCCATTGCAAATATTTCCAAATATGGGGATAGACTTAACTGAAGGATCCAGACAATTTGTAAATTATAATTAATAGTTTTTCACCACTTGTTCATTTTCCAGTCAAACATAGAAATTTATACCATTTAAAAAAACACAGTTTGATAGAAATTAAGTGTACATGCATTAGCTAATGTTTACATTCAACTTGAAATATTCCACTGTTTCTCCAAAGACATAAATGATGTAATCCTTAAGAGTCATGAGTCACTTGCTAACAAAACAATACTGTGTAAAATAACAAAAATATTATTTGAACATGACAATATAACATTAAAAATGTTTGGTGTAATGATATACTGTAAGACAAAAAACCTTAAAAATTTTGCTCCCAAAACTATTGCACTGTACTTTTCCAGCTTGAAGGACTCATAGCAAAGTCACATTAGCATTCACAACATTTACAAATATTGTCAATAAACTTGTGGTCATGATCTCTTTGAATCATAAAATAATGGAAACATTAGGGGGCGTAACTTTTATCAACACTCACACACACCCTACTCTCAGGCCACAGTCAGTGCTCATGGAAAGTCATGAAGATGCTGCAGTCCTTCAGGCAGTAAAGCACAAAAAAGCCTCTTCTATGGCACAAAACAAAAACACTCCTTAAGGCTTCTTTGTGTTGGCAACATCAGATTGAGACTTGGTCTGAGTTGGCCATCATTAACATTTCTTGCCTGTATTTTCAGATTGCAGCGGGGCCAACTGCGCCTGGAGCACCACCTCCACCACCCTTACCAGGGGGTGCAGCAGCTCCACCTCCTCCTCCACCACCACCTCCACCACCACCACCTGGTGGCTGTCCTCCTCCTCCTCCTCCTCCTCCTCCCCTACCTGGCCACGCTGGCATTCCACCGCCACCTCCTCCACCTCCGCCCCCAGGTGGAGGACCTCCACCTCCCCCACCACCCCCTGGTTGTGGACCCCCACCTCCTCCGCCTTTCTTTGGTGGCCCCGGTGGGCCTCCGCCACCTCCTGCAATGCCTGTCATCAAGCTGCCTTATGGACTGGAGCCAAAGAAGGTCTACAAGCCAGAAACTGTGATGAAGAGGGTCAACTGGAGCAAGGTCAGCTAACCTGAGCTTTTATTCACTGCAACATATATTCTCATGTTCACTGAGAGTACTAGTGATTTGAAACTGTGACGAGAATGTTGTTGCACATTTTACACAAAATACAATGGAGCATCTTAACTATCATGCATGCACTGAGCTTTGGCTGTAGAGGGTTTTTGAAGTAATGCTACACATGAAGTTGAACATCCAAATTAAAAGGAGTTCTTTTCAAACGCGCTCTTGCTATAGTTAAAAAACCATTCAGCCATGGTCCACACTGCTCCACACTGAGCGCCCATTCCAAAGAATACAACAGCAAAAAATTCTCATTGGATTTATAATCTTTTAGCATAATTGAATGAAGACTGGGTTGTGTAATATTCCATCACATTTGAATACAATTTCAATAGGACGTTTTCTTGTGTGTGGGCTCTATTTTACCATAGCTGATTTATCCGTCGCCTCAGGAGTTCTTAGCATTAATTTAATGGCTCTTTGCCGACGTCTGTATGACCTTGCCTTTTAGTCTTCAATTATTGACAGCAACCAAAACATCAGACGACTTCTTTTGACATCATGTTAGCGCAGCACATTATATTTAATGGTTTTATTGAAATCAGGCTATGTATTAAAAAGAGATTGTAAATGGGATTTTTCAGTGTGTTGAGAGCCATTACAGTTATATCTTTATGTTTTTTTTATTTTCTAAAGCACAAGTAAACAAATGGAGATTTTGTTTTTATTTTTTTTCCATGATACATTATATATGTAACAAAAGATGACCGACTGACAGGACAGAAGTGTGGAAAGCAAGTCAGTGTTCACTGTTGCATTGGAAGTAGCACTTACAGGTCATTTCTATCAACTCAAGGACTCCTTAAAATGCCATGTCGACAAACTCTTCACTCTGTGTGGGAGTTTCTTGAGCAGTAAGGGAAGTTATTAATAGTGTCATACAGCAGTAAGAAATATCAAACCTGTGTGTAAATTATTAAGAAAAACATTTCTTTGTGTTTCTTCAGACTAGGCAGGTCAGCTTGTGTATTTCTTATGTTTCGTTATATATTATTTTTTTTGCTGTGCAGTATCTATGTGGTTTGGCATATATGATTCATGTCCATTGTCTAGAAAGTTCACAGAAACAGGTTAATGTGCCGGAACTTTAACTTTCCCTCCACAGGAATTGTAGTTTGGCAATGCAGATGAAATTCATGACCACCTGAGGAAAGCAATCTGTCTCTCTCGTGTTGATTAAATGGGACAAGGGTCTTTTCTGTGTGCATTAGATGAGAATATGAGCCTATGAGGAGCAACTATGAAGTGGTTATATATTGTATAACCTCTCCTCTTTCTACTGCACCAAACACGCCTGACAAGAGAATAAGTCACAAATATTTGATCTGAGACTTATAGTATGCAATTATTACTACAGAGTGTAGTTTCAGCTAAACTTGTTGCATTTTCATTACACACTTGATGACTACTTAAATACCTACAATCAGTTTATCTGTAAACAATACGAATAGGAATGTTAGAACAAATGGCAGCACGGATGCAATAGAATAAAAGAAATAGCTGTCACGAGATTAAGCACGAGACAGGCTCATGTTTAAGCTCAATATTAGGTCGTCAATCTTAGACTCACACTTTACAAGGATGCATTCCATGTTTTGTATGGTTCTCGTAAAGCCTTCAGCCACAAGGAGCCACATAATGTATTCCAAAAATTTAATTGAATTATCGAGAATTTACTATCAGGACTGCTTTACCATGAACAGTAGGCTGGTACACTGCATTTGTTATTGTTGTTTTTATCTGTAGTAGTAGTGGTAGTGATGGTGGTGGTGGTGTGGTGGGAGTGTTGATCTTCAGATAAGCATCATTGAACCTTCTGCTAAATCACTGCTCGCTGTAAACTGTCTTTCTCTGAATATCACGGACATGACATAAACTGCTCTCCAGGACTCTGAGTGGATCATATGAGAGCAGATATGAGCATGGAGGCTCTTTATTTTACTCAACTCAGCTCATATTGAATGCTTCATAAGTCTCCCATTAGAACAGCGATTGTTGCTATTATAGGAATCTGCAACACTTGTCACTGTTTCTATATCGCCTTCGGTATGATTGCTCTGCGTCAACTGGAGCTCTCTGCCTGTATTGCATAAGTGTTGCACTTAAACCTCTCTCTGTTTGTAATTACTGTGGTTTTTAGGAGGTTAACAGCAGCAGTACACTAGGCCAACTGCTAATCCGGACCCTTGATAAAAAGCCACAACAGTGTCACACTAAGGGCTCTTACCCTAGCACATGTGCAGCAGTTGTAGTGTAGTGTCACACACATTATTAGCTAGTATGGTTTTATTTTGTCGAATCCCTGACTCCTACTCTCCTTCTTGTCTGTTGAGCTGTGTGGAAGGAATGTTAAGGTGTGCGCTGAGAAAGCTTGTCCATGGCCTGCGTTCACCTCGGTGTGTGTAGGTGCTTGGTTGCTTCTTAAAGGCTTTGCTGTTTCAGGCAAGTCTGTGTAGGGAGTGTGTATAAACAAGGCTGCTGCATGAACTGAAATTCTCATACTTCATTCATCTCAGGAGAGCTCAACTAGAGCTTTGATGTGCCTGATTTAGTCAGGGTCTATCCACACATCATCATTTAACACGTTCGTATTTATGTGATCTGTCATCACAAGTATTTTTATTTTTATTTTTTTTTTATTAGTTGTTTTTTTTGGTTTGTTGTTTGCTACTTGAATGCTAAGGATGTAAACACACAAGGGCATGTGTGTGTCCACGCGCAGAGAAACACACACAAACCCCATCTCCAGTGAGAAGAACTTTTTGAGTGGCAGGTTGGTGGAATAGCGGTCTCTGATTGTGGTGATAATGGAATCCTTGTGTCATTGCAGATAGTGCCTCAGGAAATGGCAGAGAATTGCTTCTGGATCAAAGTCAAAGAAGAGAAGTTTGAGAATCCTGACCTATTTGCTCAGCTCTCCCTCTGCTTCTCCTCGCAGAGCAAAGGTAAGGAGGCGTCATCTCTCTTCACCCCCTTTCTTAATTAATCTACACACACATTTACCCTCCCCAGTGATAGATGCCAAGCCACTTTCATCTTGTGACACTTAAAAAATTTCTCACTGAAATGTTAATTATCTTTTTAACCAAGCGCTGTTTCCTCTGTATTTGAAAGCCATCTATGTTTGCTCTCAAGTCAAATCTCTGTGCCAATTAGGGGAACCAAGGCTTGTTGCAGTGTTTGTGTTTGTGTCTTTTAGAAAGCTAGAGATGCACTGTGACTGCTCATTGTATTCTCTTTTTTTTTTTTTGTACGCTTTGAGGAGTTTCAGATCAGTGTTTTTGTGTGTGCTTGTGGATGCACACAAACTTAAACTTGTACATAAACGTATGTGTGAAGCGAGAACAGTTATGCTTGGTTTGCTCCTTGCCTTTTTCAGTCCAGTAGACCAGTTCTCCATCAGGGAAGACGGGAGGCTTTTGTGAAGGAAGCTCTGGGAGTTTTCTTGTCCTGGCCAGTTTGTTGCTCAGATACACAACCAGGCTACCTAACTTGCTGATGAATAACACAAACAGCACGGAGCAAGTTTATAGTTTTTATAGAAGAGAGAGTGTGAAGGCACTTGATGTATTCCTCTCATGACAATTTGAGGGGTTTTTTTTTCCACACTTTTGACAGCGTGTGTGTTTGTGTGTGTACTCCGCCCTCTCTTATTCTAGCAGCAGTGGGAGGGGAGAAGTCAGAGACCTGTCAAGTGCTGAACAGTCAAATTTGAGCTCTGTCAGGGTGTGTGGACATAACTATACAGAGTCCTCAAACTTTTCCCATACACCCACCGTCTGTTTGGACACCCGTCAGCCCGCCAGCAGCTCTTCGCTGCGTCTTTCTCACAGCCTCCAGTTCGACAAACAAGACTCCTCTCTCTGTTTTTACCCTGTGAAATAAACAGCAATTTTGCTTCAGTTGCCGCAAGGTGATTTGCCGGCGTAACACAGATGGAGGGTGAATGTGGGTAGGAAAGAACAGTTGTTGCGAGGATTAATGAAGTGGAGGGGAAAGGCCTTTCGTCTTTCATTTATGGATATCTGGCTGACTCCTCTTGTTTGTGCTCTGTGACATTTTTGAAGTACCTGACAGTCTGACCACATTTAGTATTAGGCATCCTCACGTTCATAGTGTTCTTGTTTATGATCCATAAATTGTTACTGAAGGAAATAATTAAACATTTCCTGTTAGGAGATCAGCAATTTGTTAGCTACAAAATACATTTTCAGATAGAGGCTTAGAGTGAAATACAACTGAACATTTAGAGCTTCACAGACACATGGTTTTAAATTAAGCTTTAAATGTCCTTTTAAATTATTTATTAAATTCACTTTCTCACCCACTGGGGTTTTAAAAAAAAGCTCCATAGATAGTCCATGTTCCTGCTGGCAGGGTAGGAATTCATGATCCAGCATTTCCCCGGGGAGTTACCTTTGCTGGATCCCTATCAATTACCCCTGCAGCGACTTCACTGAATCAGCTTTTTTCCCTCTATTGTTGAAACAGAACATGATTTGCTCATGAATGAAAAATGCTGTTTAATGTTTGATATCTACCCACCCCTCCGCCCCCCTGTCAGTGAAGTTGAAAGTCAATGAGAAGGGCTTTGATGTAGATGGTATTGCAAAAAAATAAAAAGTGTTAGATGGGGTCTTCGTAAAATGAGATAGTTGTTCATTTGTTTTTCTCTTTCCTCTGTTTCATGATTCATGGAGTATAGTATTTCAAACGATGCTGTCTGAGGATGTGAAACAATAAATGTGCCTCAACATTTAACGTTATGTCAGAAGGATCCCCGCCCTGTTTCCGCCGTGAATCTGACCTAATTGAACATCGGGTCTTTCACCTTTTCACTTCAAGCTGGTTAACTGGTATTGGTGTAGTTTAAATCTGTGTTGGAGGTGCAAGTGGAGAGACTTTGACTTGCAAGATTAATTCCTGGGGTCTCGTGCTCTCCTTGTAACCTCTCGGCATAACCACAGAACATAAATCATTTGTGCTGATTTGACAAACAAGTCACTGGTGAAAATGGACTTCATTTGTCTGGGATATTGCCATGTTTTTCTTTTTTTTTTTTTTGTAGAGCACACACATACACACTTGTTGGTTTTTTTCTTTGCCTCTTTGTGTTACCTCCATCTTTGCTTCATCCTAGATGTGGATATTTATAAGTAGAACACACTTCAGGGGACTAGTGTATCGTAAAAGATGAGGCAAGCAGGTGTAAATGCCTTTCCTGCAGAGCTGCCCTCAGAAAATGGTGCAAAAAGGCTTCTGTTAACTCCACGTTCCTTGGGATTCTTGCTTGTTACTTGCATTGTTGAAGAACAACACTTAGGCAGTAAAAGTGGGGGGGGGGAGAATCACTTTAACAGCCACCAATTTTCAGATGCTTATTGCGCTCAGAGGCCTCTAAAACAACTGAGAATGCAGGACTGTCATCTCCCCTGCTGCTTTTATGAGTCTCACTGTTTAATGAGTTTCTCCGAGAAAAGGAAATGATAATCAAGAGGGATTTCGAGCTCGGCTTCAATCTTCTAAAAGTGGCTTTTTAGTTTAGTTTAGTTTTTTTCTCTCTGTCATTTATTACAAGATGGTTCTTTGGCCTGATTGAAAATTCAACACGTGTCAGACATTAGATACTCTGAAGGCCGAAAATATGTCACTGAACACTCAAACGTTTTTCAACTCATTACAGCACAGGCAACCAAAAAAGTGAGAAATTTACTCATGTTGTCGAAATGAAAGATGCTGGAAATTTTATCACAACAACTGTCAGCAAGCAACTTAAATAACTTCAAGCACATCCATACACAGCATCCATACAAGGGTTAAGAGTGTGCTGTTAAGAGGTTAACAGAACACTGTTGTTACATATATTAAAAGTAAAAATATAACATGTTAATTGAGTAACATTAGCACCATCCACGGATATCCTTGTAATAATATAACTAAGCCAAGCAACAGGAACGAAGCTGAATGGAGAAAAACACATTAAAAAAATATAATAATTTAGTTTCATAGATTTGTGTACATTTATGTAAATACATTATTAATAATACATTAAGACATTAGTGATTGACACACTTACGAAAATGAAGCTAAAGTTATAAACAAAACCAAAAAAAATCAGACTGAATTATTTATGAGGTTAGCAAATGAACATAAATTGTAGCATTTGCTCTTTATTGCTTTGCAACAAAAGGAATTCTGCTTTTTTTTTTGTAATATAAAGTGATTATAAACACATTTTTGATTCACATTAAAGAATTTTCCATTAGCAGTGTTTTGCTGGTGTAGCAATAAAGGCACAGGGATTCATTTTTCCAGTTTAAGCTAATGACTTATTGAAACCAAATTGCAGTAAAAATGACAGTGGAACTTTTTAGTTTCATTTAAAGACCAACTTAGTCAGAAATCATCTTTTTTTTTTAGCTGGTTACATGATTTTATTGCTTTTACACAGCAAGCATCAGTCCACTTTGCAGTTTTAATATGTTGTATATCAGCACCTGTTCCACTATGGAAAATGTGGCACCTCCCCGTGTCAGATGAAAATGCTTTATGCTTAACTGGCACCTCAGTTACTGATGTCAGGGCAGGTATTTCACCTTTGGCACCTTTAAGTGCTTTATGGTAGAAAAAATTGTTTCCACCCAGGCGTGGAACTAAGCAATCTGTTATCAGCGGCACATGTCTCTATTTGCTTGCTGTAACCTCCGTGGTTTTTCACACTTTTTCATCTTGTGCCCTAGACATTAAATGGGCCCTGTATAACAACCTACGTCATCGAGTTATTTTATTTCCCATTAAAACACTTTTCCCCTTTTGCTTTCTTTCTCTAGCCCTTTGCCCATTTTCTGCCTTCACTCTGCTGTATCGGCTTTCCTCTCGTTCTTTAGCCTCTTCTCCATTGACTTGGCTGTCTTTTTTGTTCCTTTACCCTCATCTTCACACAGTTCGCTTTATCAATCAGTGGGTTGTGCCTTTGTACGGCTCTTTGGGATCAAATCAGATTCACTTCGGGATTGAATGTGTGTAGCCATGGCCTGCTGCATTTGAAAGGCAATTCATTCAGCTGGAACTTTGCAGTTCAAATTGAAACAAGATTGATGTTGGCAAACTTCACACACACTTTCTTCCAAAATGTTTCCTCCATTGCACACACCAATTGCTGATGGACAAAGGGCATATGCCACTTTGTAATGGTGATGTCTGGAAGAGAGAGAGAGAGGGAAGTTAGTCCACAACATCTGAAATCTCTGACTGAGTATACTATCTAATTTATTATACAACAAGTTAGGCAAGATTCTTTCAATATGAAATGACTACTCATGATTTTGTTAGAGTGAGGTGAATACAGTTATTTAGGGGTCACAGTAATGTTGTAAACATAAATATATTAAACCCATCCAATTTTTTCCCCCATTTTTTCATAAATGGGGTCATTGGTATTGGGTAGCCTGGTAAAATAATACATTTCATGGTGTGAAAGTCAATGATTTTCATACTTCTGCGGAGAGAGAGAAAGGCTTAATGAAGATATATGTACATCCTGAAGGGGGAATCACAGGCTATAGTCCACCCCTCTGAGCCAGGTCATTGAGACTCTCTTTCCCAGCATGCCTTTGTGTTAATGATGCCGAGGCAGTTAATGAACATGCTCAGCCCAGTGCTTGTGGTGAATTGGCCGGGGGGGACAGGACGAAGTGTTAACAACCCAAAAAAAGCTTCTCGTCCATCGAGACAAAAAAAGAGAGAAAGAGACAGAGAGGCATCAAGTAATGATGTAATAGTGAATATCAAGGGAGTCGTTTGCTTGAAGAATTATCAACAGATTTTTGCACATCATGTGTGGTGTTTCCCCTTGTGTCTTTGATATATCATCCATAAAACAAAGTAAAAATATTTTACTGATTTATAATTGATTACTGTACATAAACATTCCTCTTAACATCTTTTGTTGTCTTTTATACTGCAGATTTTAAACTTGTTCCAACACCATCATGCTCTGTTTAAAAAATCCTTAAACTTGTGTTGTTCCTGTAAAGGTCAGCCCCAGAAAGGTGACTTGGTTAAAACCTTACTACAAGCTATGGCTGCCTTCATCCTCCCCCTTCATCACACGGGATTTGATCAAATCCCTCAGGAGTTCTCCTCTCTTTGACATCCGTTTTTCCTCTGCCTCTGTCCCTACAACTCTACCCCACACACACATTCTCCCTTTTGAGCCAACGTGGTGTGCACACCAGCAGATTCTCAATCCCCGCTACAAAGCCCCAGCAGCAGGGCGGTAATGACCCTGCCACAACGGCAGTAATGATGGAATCAGTGGGGGTTTTAGCTGGCTCTCTGACTCTCCCTAATAAGTCCCCTAATAACTCTGTTAACATCAGGGCTGACCCGGCCACCAGATCAAACGCACTCACGCATGGCCGACCACCTCACATGACACTCAGCAACCTCTCAGTCAGACAAGAAAACTGTTACTGACCCGCACACTGTGCTTGGGACTGTACAGTAAATGTTCAACACAAGTCTATGGATGCAAGTTTTGGCCCACAGAACACAGCAGCAACTGTAGCAACAATAAATGCCCCTCAAAATATTTTAATCCTATTAAGCTGCATTCATTTACAAACAATAAATCTTGTTGATAGAAACCTTTGAAAAGCTTGTTGTTCTTAAAAAAAAATATTCCCAAGACTACTATTGGAACGCTGCCTTCTCAGATAGTCACAATGTAATAAAGACTTTAATATAATGAGTTTAAGCTCAACTCAAGACACTGCAGCCCACTGTGGAATAGTCTGCCTTGTATTAATTGTGTGTACAGTGATAGGCTTTTGATATGTTCTGTGTCACAGTGTTGAGAAGCCAGGCTCAATGGTTTCCCATGGTTCTCTGGAGAACAAGGCTGTTTATTACTTATTCTGTTAACTGAGAGAAGAGAGCATCCGCCAAGGCAGCTTCCTCTGCTACCCTGAGCCTTTCTTCTCCAGACTTTGCTCCCTCTCTCTTTTCTTATCTCATCCTTCTCCGCTGGCTTCTGAAATCATCTCTTTGGACATGACGGTGTCCATCTGGCGTCCACCCACTCACTCTCTCAGGCTCATTGTTTAACAGCTGCAGTCTCCCACAGACAAAATCACAATTGGCATTTCAACACATACTCATTTGGTAAACTGTCATCAGTGTCTGTGCTTTGAGAAACACTTCCCTTTGGTGAATTGTTTTGACGACCCAAGACCTTTCCTCACACCAGTAAATCATGCATTCTGGCTTAAATGTCCATTATTACTTGAGACTAACCAAAGGGGATATTATTCCATTTTGGAAAGGAAAAGCCTCAAATGATAGCATTTTCCTCATTTTAGATGGGAGGCCATTAATTGCTGGCACAGGCAGGAGACATTTGTCTCAATAAAACACAAAACACCCTGATGTTCATTTCTCTCTGTTTGGGGCAGCCAGCCCACTGTGAATATCTCAGGGTCAGCCCTTTTCCTTGCTCATCTCTGCACATTTTTAATATATCACATATGAATGGAAATTAGGACCTTAAATATTAATGACAAGTAATTGGTTTATTGTAGGAGACTATATTATGTGTGTGTGCATCTGTGTCTGTGCGAGGGAGAGCGAGCGAGCGAGAGATTTCCTCTCATTCCTGCTTCATATTGCCTCGCTGTGATGTCCCACTGATTTTAATCTTCTCTTCTCAGATGAGAGCCATTCTGAGTATCACAGTGCACTTTAACTTTAGCCCTCTGAATATTAGCTTTCTTTGATACCTGCAGCTTACAGCCTCCTAAGTCTACTCCCTGCTAACTTTTATGTGCCTTCAGGAACACAGTAATGTACCTGTAAATCTGTCTCTTCAAAAATAAACATCCCCTATGCATCTAAATATTTTATTTCTTTTTCCGTTCTGCCGACTCGCTTGGATAATCTCAGCCAACGCATGTTTGGTTCATGTCAGTCTTTTTAATCTCATTCTTTAATGGCGTGTTAAAGTACATATTTTTGTCTCAATTTGTCTTGTAATTAAACAACAAAATTAAGTTATGTCATGTTTTTAATTTCAGTGTTACTATCCCGCAGGCATTTTCTGCATTTTTAATGGAAAATGAGTTTGTTCCCTCTAGAACTGCTTAGTCAACCAAACTTGGACAACTCATATACCTGGGTCTGTGTGCACACATGCTGAATGGTGATAGGTCTTGAAAAACAAAAAGTCTGTGATGTGGTTACCTATAAACAAAAGCACTCAAAATACCGAAGAAAGTTTGATGTTTCTGAGCTTCATCCTGAATTTAGCTGTAAAAAGCATAATTTCTTTTGATAGTAAAAAAAAGGAACTTCCATTTATTTTTGGGTTCTTGAATATGATGTTTATGCTTGACCATGTTCCTTATGCCTATTTCCATTACTTGGCATTTACCAATATGAGTGCATTTGTTATATAATGCGTAAAAACAACAACCCTCTCCCCACCATCCCAGAAAACATTAACCTGTAATAGAGTCACATCCGTCCAATGTAATCAAAAGTGAAATTTAGTTTTAAAACAGGATGTGTTCAGTCTGTGCGTGTTATGTGCGTGTGTGTATTTGCGTGTGTGTCCTCCAGTAGTAAGAATTTAGTGTCTGTGTGCCTGCCTAATTGAGTGATAGGATGCTTATTAACACTGAGACTTGCGTTTAAAAAGAGGACAATGTCAGCACTGTCACTGGAGCTTTTCACATGGAAAAGCCCCAGTGGAGCTTCATTAACTCACCCCCATGATCCCAGACAGCAGAATATGGAGTGCATATCTAATCCAGCTCAGAAGTATGAGTATAAGAGCTGTGGGTTTTATACGGAATACTTTACGCTGTGCACTGTTTAGATGTGCTCCTGCACTGGTTTAGCCATTTTTGAGTGATGCATGAAAATGTTCTGTTAAAAGTTGTGGCTTTTTACTAGTTTTTAGTTATTTACAAATAGTAAATATTTATAGAAAATGGTTACAGATGCACAGATGTACAGATGCATCTATTTATCATAACAACAAAAAATCATTTCACTCTAATTTCTTCATGCACCAATCCATTCTTATGATCAGTGGCACTCAATCTTCTCTTGGAAACATGCACAGTTTTGTTTTCTTTGTTCTTGCCAGGTATTAATTTCAGGGGCAGATAGTTTTTGTTCTACTTAAGCAATGGTTGGTATTTTTTCCTGTGATAGGCCTGTAGACACAGTTAGTTTTTCAAGCTGTTACAACTCAACCACCCGCTGGATTTCATAATCTCCTCTTAAATGAGATCGAACACAAACTCTGTCGGCCACATAGTTAACGGAATTCATCTTTTGTAATTGCAGATGTTTTACTTGTATCTCAATTTTGCACTAGTTGTCTGACTCCAATCTCTTCCAAGTGTGGTTTAGATCCGGCTTCATGTTGACTTGTGATTTCCATACAGATCAAAAAAAATGCACACGAGTCCCCTTTCGCTGCCAGCTAACACAATACCTGTGCGCACAGTAGACCGCTGAGTTTGTTACATGGCATTAAGTTTAATTTGTCTTTGAGCCTCTTTGGTGGAATTGCTTTGTGACTACTAGTGGGCCTGGGGGTGACACTCCACAGCCCATCAGGCTGGAAAAGGGACAGTGAGGATACAGAGGAGCACTGGGGGGAACATGGTGAACGTGATGTCACATGCAGGATGGGTAAACAATCAGAGTCCTGCGTGTTCAAGATGGTGCCTGCTTGAATATAAACAATCATGACTTGTAACGCCACAGCGAGGTAAATTACTGCACAGACAGAAAAGGTTGAGACGAGGGAAAGGGAGAGTAAGGTAGACAGAGCTGTCTGATTACAGATTGTGATCCGCAGTCAGCTGAAAAAAGAAAAAAACAAAGAAACAAAACAAAAACAAAGTGACAAAAAAAAAAACCCAACAGACACAAAAGGGAAATTGTTTAACAGCAACCGCTAGAATTAAAAACTCAGTGATGTTTGTACCAGTTTAAGTCTGCTTTTAACATTGTTGATTTTTTAATTGTTGATGTTGTGCATAGCGGGCTTAGAAATAAAACATTAGTTGAATGCTAATGTGGCTGTCTTGTATGATTTGGTTGTCCTGAATATTTCAATAATAATAATATGTCTTTTGTATCTGCAAACAGGCAAAATGAGGCCACACTTTTTCTGACTCTCTTGATCACTGATTTACTGCACTAACAGCAGTTTATGGATTGTGGGAAATGAATAGGAGAAGAGATGTAAAGTTACTGTGACTTAAAATAGACACAATGTTTTTTAAAAACAAAAAATATGCACATATAGGAGGGAAAAAAAATATTGATACAGGACACAGTGAGAAAGAGAGGATGCACTCCAGGAACGTACAAGAAAATTAATGTTGAATTAAAATGTGTCACCTCTGGATATCCAGCTTGACAGAAAGCTTTTTAAAGCTTTGCCTGTGGCTCTGGAGGAGACCGAGCTCCACCTCTCCATGGCAGCCACATAAGCTGTCGATTGCATGATCCTCAGTTTCCCTTCAGGATGCACATCTCTACAGTTAGCCATTGCTTTTTTATCTTTTATTTATTTCCCCCTTTTTTGTTCTTGCTCCCATTCTCACACCGTCTCCCTCTTTGTATTCTTGACCGCCTTTACCATCTTGTCATCTCCCATGAACTTAAAATCTGAATCCTACCTTTTATTA
>JAPQLA010000025.1:17015335-17027991 GCA_029822935.1 Naso vlamingii | reverse complement strand
ATAGTTTTCCTTTCCTGAATTCTGCCTTTCTTTAATGAGGACTGATGGCAAAGAATCTATTTGTAAAGCTTCTAATAATAAATCTGTTAATCTGAAAAACGTGCGGTTATTTTAGTACAGTGTTGTTTTTATTTATTTATATAAGTCATTCGTCTGTTGTTTTGAAGCCTCCATTGATGAAGATGAATAGTGATGTGATCATTTAACATTTGACATGTTTCTTACTGCCACTAGATGTCTTTCTATAATACGATGAAAATAGAAGACGTAGTTTGATAATGTAATGTAACATAGCCTCGTGAAATTTGTTTACTTGATTGTTAAACAGTAACCATTACAGAAGAAATCTTCTGACTGACTCAGGCAAAAAATGTTGAGATATCAGGTGGATTTTAAAGTTTTATTCATGTTACTTTAGTCATAAGTCCTCACTCCTTGTGTGACCCTGCTAATTAGCAACAGGCAACAAAACAAAATGCATTGCTACCTTAAATAAAATTACAGATTTCTCTGAGTTTGAATGTTTTTGAAAACATTTGGGATCATGTTAGTACACAAGTCAAGAAAGTAAATTGTTGACATATGTGGACATATGTGGAAGTGTTACTAATGTATATATAAATCAGGAGAACAAGGCATACATGTGCTGTTTTGGAAAAAGTTATGGATAAACCTCTAGGCTTTGTTTTCTGTTGTTGCAGTTTAGAAGCCTTTAGGGTGAAGACTTTCTCTAAATTTTAGCGTTTGCAGATTGTTTCCTTTCTTGTTTTCTCTTTTGGACCATGGTTTATTCAACCCACAGTATACTGCTGAAACACTGCAGACAAAAATCTAAAGCTATATGATAAATGTGTAGAGCTCTAAGTCTGCACCATTATTCTGATGCAGTTTCTGGCCTGTCGTTTGACTTTGGTGCAACCTTTTACCACATAAACAAACAGAAAATGTTCAGACTGTGAGGATGCTGGGGTTTGCTGTGAAGCGACACTCAGACTCAGCCATGTTAAGCTTTAGGTCTTTCACTGGTGTTGCACTGTTATTGCACTTTTGCTCCACCCACACAAGCAAGTAAAAGCTTCATCAGTAACACTTCAGGACAGAGGCAGGGTCATGGGAATTTGGAATTTGCTTTTACTGTATACATAAGCTAGACTGAAGCCAGCAGTAATACTGAGCCAATTCAAGCACATTTTCCTCAAACATTGACTCAGTTGACATAAAAATCTAATGTGCAGGCAGACCACTGAACAGTGTATTCCAGCAGGTACCATCTCTGCAATCTATCCAGACCTTTGACCCCAGTTGCTCATTGCTAGATGAGGGCTGATGGATGTCAAGTCTGTGTACAAATGTTTTGCAGCATGGAAAGTACAGGTCCAGCTGTGGTCCGAGACTGTTAAGTAGTGGAGCTGATGGTTTTTAAGACTAGATGAATGACTTTGACTGTGTGGATTCACATTTAAGTGTTTCTACTCTCCTGGCCTTTCTTTTCACCCTCCCAACTCTCTTCAAATCCATCTCTCACTGAGGTAAAGCAGCTTATTAACCTTTCTGAGGCCATAGGCATCCCCAGGATGGAAAGACATCAGACGTACTGTGTAAGACAAATTAACCTTTGAGGATTGATACGCCTTGATTTTAATTTTAATCACACTAAGCAGCGAAAGGCATTTGATATTTTATGTCTGATGCGGATGTGAAGAACATATTACACTTTTTATTCCAGTTTAGCCGTACTGAAATGGAGACTTCAGCTGGAGGAATAACAATTTGAATGTTTCATACCTTGTGGACTTGTCAGTTGACACCTCTGGATTAAATCCTGTAAATGTGATTTACATTCTTTTACATGTTTTATTCATATTTAACTGAATTAGAGATGTTTGTTCCTCTTGCTGTACCTTTGTGTTATTAGTAATTTTTTACACTGTACATTGATGTTGGATCATTGAGATCTCCTGTAGTCCCTGAAGAAGGTGAGCCTTCTTATTGGCCTCAACTGGTATGTTTAAAGAAAAAAAACATGACAATACAACCCAGCATGATACAGAGAAAACTTGCTATGCCATTCTACATGTATTTACCCCCACATCATACAAATCTATTGCCTCTGTATCTATAATTAATGATCTGTAATTGGTAGTTTGAACCCTCTCTTTGATGCGATTAGAGGTCTTGCAGTGAGTTGAAAGCTAAAGAAGGACAGGTGCATAAAGGTTACCTTGTAGCCCATTATTCTGTCCGTGACAACACTGGCCCATCCTCCAGAACTTACTTCAATGGCAAAAAACAAACAACCTTACAATACTCTTCATTAGACCTTCACAAAGTAGTTTTACATGAGTGAGAACATTCTAGTAGCATTTGTTGTTTTATTTTTTTTTAATGTGGCCTTAGCTTTCCCTTGTTTTAATGGATGCAGCAAGCAGCAGATTGTAATGAGCTCTGATGACAGGTGGACATGAAGGCCAGTGGAAATAGTCTGGGGTTAATTGCTTATGTTTTCACGGTTGCAGTTCGCTTTACTCTGCTGGCATTAGCCAAAGCTAGCACAGTGGTGGAAGTAAAGGCCTGTGCCAGGATGTGATGAGTGAGCGGTGTAATGGATGACTAAGCAGGGCACGCCAGCCACTTGAGTCCATGAATCCCTCTCGACATCTGAGGCTGGGTTTGTTCATTAAAGGTGTGGGGAACGGTTTGACCCCAGGCGAGTCTCAGATGACCCCACTCCCTGCAAATGCTTCATTAGCTTCGCTTCTCCCATACTGGACTGCCTCACTTAATCTATGCTTCTAGTAGCTCCACTCAAGTTGTGTACATACATAGTTTGTTTGTGTTTGTGTATGTGTTTGTGCTGGTGTGTGCGTGTATGTGTGTAAATGAGGACTCCTGGTGGTGTGTAATTAACACAACAGCAAATGTCCCCAAAGGGTAAGATTAACGTTGAACACATTAGACACAATGGAGCCCGGGAGAGACTTTTTTTTTTTTTGGCAATTAAATGTTTTGTGTGTGTTGTGTTTGTGTAAGTCAGACCATAACTCATGTTGGCATAACTGTATTGCTGCCACTTCTGTCTCACAGACGCACATATACGCACACACACGCTCACACAAAGCCAGCAGTCCCTCTGGATTTGCGGGCTCCTCACATGCAGCCTGGCAGGATTCTGTCTGCCTTCCTTTCCCGCCCGCCTCCTCCACACAACCTGGTCCAACACAGATAAACACATGCTGGGTAGATTATTAGAGAAGTACCAAGGGCCCCGCAACAGAGCAGCCAGCGCACCATTGTGCTCCGAACTTGGTGGCATCTTGTAGAATCCGATGCAGTCACCCCCAGGGTGTTCTGATACATACTTAGACACAGGTGGGCGCTGATACCAGCATGAGAGCCACAACAGACTCAAATGACATTTCATTTACAGAAGAAACTACCAGCACATTGTTTTAACTAATGGCATTGCTGGTGGTTCAGATGCACAAGCAGCTTGAAAGGAAGGGACAGAAAAGTGATTGTTTGTAGGGATATTATACAGATAAGGTTTATAGTTAACACGTTTTTCCTTAATGCCGTGCTGACAAAAACCTTTGACTGCACACTGATTTCTATGGTGTTGAGTGTAATAGTTTTAGTTTTCTGTTATTTTGCTTGGACCAAAAAGCTTCTACAGCAAAATTTCAGCCAGTGAGACTCAGATACACTTGTATGCATCTACCTGAAAGCCTGTTGCCAAAGCAACGGTTTATCACCAGAAGAATAGCTTATATTTTAATCCATGCTTGCTTGAGTATATTAGTATAGTATACGTGGATGATGTGAGTTTGCTTTGCAGCAGCAGGACACATTATAGTTTGAGTTTACAGCCTGATGTAATTCACAGAATTGTCTCTCTTTTGCTAAATATTTCTCACTGAATTTAAAGTTATTTTGTTATAACTAATATTAATTGTTGTTTATGTTGTTATGCTTATACTGTAGCAATATGTTTTTTATTCAGTCATGCTAGTGAAGATTCATTGAGTAGAGAGACCGAGAAATTGTATATATGAGAGCAAGGGAGGGTGTGTGAAGAAGAGAGCACAAGAAAAGAGAAAAACGATATGGGGTTGAGAAGACAGACATAGACGATGCACACAGGAAAGAGATGTTTTAAGAAGTAGTATTATTTGAGATGAAGGGAGCGATAGCAGGAGAAGGATGTGATAAGTACACCGGTGGAGGCTGTTATTGCTGCTAAGGAAAATGATAACATTTCTCAGTAGAGGATTTGTGCATACAGCATCACACTGCCGTTGACTTTATTGGAACAGGAGTGAGCTGTGAGATTTCTAAATTATCTTCCTTCACTCGCAGCAACACATTCCTCTTTTATTAGTTTGGTATTTTGTTTGTTTCTTCGACATGTTGTCTGGGGAAACAGTTGCATTTTTAAATTAGCCAGTGGTTAATTGACAGTGGTGACACCTTTGGGTTTAGAAGTAAGCGTATGGACACACACGCACTCTTGGCATGTTTGTGTCACACTTAGGTCCAGAAATGCACCCTTTGAGATAAACACACTGTCCTCAACAGGCTGCATGTGCTAGTATT
Source organism: Naso vlamingii (assembly GCA_029822935.1). Classification (NCBI taxonomy): domain Eukaryota; kingdom Metazoa; phylum Chordata; class Actinopteri; order Acanthuriformes; family Acanthuridae; genus Naso; species Naso vlamingii. Next base: position 17,023,398 of record JAPQLA010000025.1, on the reverse strand, counting down.
ATTGTTCTGTCTGTTGTAATTAAGAAAAACACAGTGTCAAACCCACAATCAACGTTGGCTCAGTGGTGTCTGAATTTTTTTCTACTGAATGTTGCTTGACATCAGTGTCCTCCAGCTCAGAGGAAATAAGCTCCAATTAACGTGACAGTCTCACCAGAAAATCTGAATAGCTTTTCTCTAGCAGAACCATAAATCAAAGTTTTGAAAGCAGTAAATGGCTGATCAGACATGGCAGGTCAAGAAGAAGTTGTTGCCTTCCAACAGTCATCCCTGAACCTGCTTCCAAACCTGGAAGAAGCATATTCTTGTTCTCCAGTGCTGCACCAACAGTGTGTCACCTGCAGCCTGTGAACTTGCCATTTCACTGCTCTGTGGGGGAAAAAAAGCTCTATAAACGTGCAAGGAGAGGTGTTGATGTTTATTTAGCCCAACCAGAAATGTGTTAAGGTGTTTGCGATGTTCATGTAAATGGTAGAAATAATGGCAAATGCTCCTAGCAGCTGTCAGATGCCAAATGTTTTTTGAATCGTTATTTTGAAAACAGCCAAGAAACACACAATATTAATGCTGATAACTTACGACAACATTGAGCTCTAAAAAAGACATTATTTATCCTCATGAAGGTTGCAAAATGTTTTGTAAATTTTGATAATTATTTTTTGTTTTCTTCAGAAATAAATGAGACTGTGTCAAACACAAAATCCATTAAATTGCCAGTATTTTAAAACTAATGTTTATGGACACATTGAATTTATAATAATAATAATGATAATATTTTTATTTGAAGAAATTTGATTTGACTTTAAAGAAAGTACACATTTGCTCATTGAGCATAGGCATTGTCATTGTTGTCATGGTTAAGATGTGACAGATATACAGCTACTAACTTGTGGTAATTGTAATTTCACAGTGGGACGTACTAACACCTGAAATTCATTCGGGAAGATTAAAAAAAAGTAGAAAATACCAAGCAATAATCAAATTCAACTTGACTAGTTGTAAGAAACAGCAAGTTTCCCACAAAAACGTTTTTCTGCTTGTTTTTGAAGTATGATTTAGACAAATAAACTACGTAAAAAATAAGGGCAAAAATTATTTATTGAGAGTACATGAAAAAATGTAGACCATTACAAAGCTTTAGGTTGTATTGCAATCCTTGAGTCTGGTGACGATATATCTCATGATATCCTTTTGTCCCTGACCTCTTTAAGTGAAGCTTGTTTGTCATTTGCATGCCACAGTGCTTGTTTTGTTTGTAAGAATGGTTTATTCACATATGTTTCCTGTCATCATTCCACATGAGGTGCTGCTGTCTGATTTCTTCTGCCAGTAGGGGGCACTGTGATACAGGCCAATAGCTGAAGCCTCTCTCATGTTTGAATCTATGGGTAGGAGAGGGAAGTACACATCCTATCACAGCCTCATTGGGGTTTTGGAAATCATAGACATACCTAATACAAGCCAGCACAACATATCCACCATCAAAATTTCATCAGATCACACAGCGAGGGGTTTCGAAATGTTGTGAAAGAGACCGATCTCGATGTTTGAACTGTGTCGACCCAGAATTGATGTGAACTCATTTTCTGAAGGAATGAATGAAAGTATTAACTTTCACATGTTTCATTTCCCAGAGGAGTAAGTTTATTCTAAAGCTACGGTCAGTCTGCTCGTTTTATTTTTTATTTATTTTTTTTATCCAGTAATAGTTTGTGTCAAAACCAGTTGAACCTTTTCTCTCAGGAGCGCTTGTCCTCAAGACTGAGTGTTAGATGTCATTGAGAAGATTAAATGTGTTTGGCAAAGGGATGTTCACTGCCTCGCTTTATGTGTGGAGACAGCTCAGAAAAACAGTTAGCTGAGGAAAGGCCAAACCCGTCCTTAAAAATCTAGTGTTTGTATCTTGAAATGTTGAAAGGTTATGTGATATGTAGAGGTACAGAAAGTAAAAAAGAATGTTATCATGGGTTCCAGAGGGCCCTTGTTAGACATCCTGAGATGTATATTTGTTAACCAAAAAAAGCACACAAAAAACCCCCCAAAAACAAAACAGTTTTTGCACTGTACTTAGTTTTTAACAAATTTGACGCAATATTTATTATATTATGTTTTGGGGGGTTTTTTGTGTATGTCTTACTGATAAGTAGTATTAGCATTTAGATAGCTATTATGCTGACATTGGGAACTGAGCTGTGCATTGGTTGCCTCTTTTGAACTATATTGGCTGCAGAAAGTATTATGTGCAAGGGCACCCCATTAAAGGCAGTCCTGAATATTCCAATTATTTAAAAAAGAAAAAAAGAAAAGAAAAAAAAAGGATCATTTTATTAGGTGTAAATTACATAGCATTTGTTGCTGATGTCTGATTATGTGCCTAAATTTTTTTTGTTTGTTTGTTTTTTGTATAATACACACTGATTTTGTCTTTTTGCTTCACTCTGTCTTCACGCGTTCTCTTCTTACCTGGTGGCCAGTTTTTATTTAGCTGGTCCACAGACATGGCCCACACATGTAATTGCCTTCATTTATCAAACAGGCAGAAGATCTGATGATTATCGTGTAATCATTTTACAGCATTGCTATTTGTTGTTTGAACACAACCAATTACGATGAATGTCTCATGAGATAGAGACAACATTCACAGGTCAACAAGTTCCATGGTGGCTTTCACCGTAATTACTAATAGTACAAAAAAGATCATTATGATGTACACTGGGATTAGAAAGCAAGCATGTCATCTTTACTAGCATTACACATGAAGTTAAGTGAATTCCACGGTTAATGAAAGATTTCCACACTAAATAATGACCAGTTTTGTACTCACTAAAATTTTGAGTTGTGAATTGTTTCATATGACATGCAGGGGTGTTTGTACTGTACTCCTCTTCAAACACATGCATTCTTTTCTGAGAGGGCTTTATAGATGAATACCTGTGTGTTTCTGTGTGTAAAAAGAGGACAGACTGCAATTTGTAGCACTGTTAAATGTTGTCGATTTGAGAATGAAGGGCTAGTCTGGTGGATAAGGCCCCTTGGTAGAATATGTGAAGCTTTTACTTCCCCTCGTGATCTTTTCAGTGTTTTTTCTGCTCTGTCTTTCCTTGGTCAGTCATCATTGTCTATCCAGGGAAATACACTCTGCACAAAATTGGATTTCTACCTTGTCTGTCATCTTTCTCTCTCCTTTTTGTCTCCTTCTCAAAATCCTGAAGGTGAGATTTACAGTGCTCTTTGCACGCTATTTCTGATGCATTCTTTGTCAAGACACACACGTATTATTTATCAAACAGGTGCACCAGCCAGAGAGCGCAGTGTGTCTGTTATCTGAGGCACACCTTTCTTGTAAACGGTGAGGTGCACCTCTCCACTTTTTGCATATGGATTTCAGAGGAAAGCACAGATGATGGATGAGGATGAGGATAAGAGGGTGGGTGCATTTTGCTGCATTTGCTGAAGTTCACAAAATTAATTATAGGTGGAAAACTGTATGCATCTAAGAATCAGTTGCAAATTTGTGCCAGTGCATTAAAAAATAGAAAATATGACAATCCTTGTGAGCAATTTATTGGTGGGATCTGTGGCATGTGGATCTAGAGTTTTTGAGGATAATGCCAATATTGAATGTTTCAAAAAAGAGACTGGTGGCTAGGGTGATACTGACCTTGAACATGAACTTAAATTTTAACTCTCATTCAGCAGCAATTGTTCCTGCACTCTCCAACAGAGAGACTGACTGCTGTTACCTTGACATATTGGTTCAATCTTTACCTGCCACCTGCTCAGTCAACATTCTCTAAATTAAGACTGTAGTGTAATTTCATGTGCCAAGTAGATTTTCAAATATTAATCTCACAGATGGCTCTAAGTTGCAATTGGAATTGATTTTTCAGCGTCTAGCCTATTGTACTGACCTTTTAATGGTGTGGTGTAACTTGCCTATTTCAAGGATGGATATTGTTCTTAATTAATTTATACTAGTGCTGATAAGACACCAAAGTTTTAGTACTAACATAAAATACTTTTGATATGGTTTATGCCACTACATGCTAAAAGCAAGTTGTACGTTGTATAAAGATGTAAAACCCAGTCCAAGTTGAGCTCCAGCTCCTGCAACCCTGAAATAAATATGTTGGACAGATGGGTGACAAAATGACAGTTTGCCTTGAGTAAAAGTACTAATGGATGCACATGTGATTAAGAGTGTAAATACCTTATAGGTTAATAGTTAAATATTTCAGACGATAATGTGTCTCAGTCTTGTAAGGAGCACTTTTTTGAGTTCTAAACTACTAGACAAATCATTTTTGTGCTATTTATCCTAAAACCTTGTCTCTCCTAACCTGTAACCAGAGTTCATTACCCAGGGACAGGCAAAATCCCAAGGTGTGGATCGTTCTACAAGATGGTTACCAAGGCTTCATTTGGGATTTCCAATTAAGATGCAATCTGTTATCTGTTCAGACGACTAATAAGCACAACAAAGCCATGGAGGGGACCCCCTGGAATTCATATCAGACCACTTGAAATAACCATCAAGCTCTCCTATCTGATGCACTGCCAATACCTGCTCACTTTCCCAATTAAAACCCCAGGCAGGTTGTTCTCCTGTTAATAAGGAATGTATTAGGGCTACTGTCATTGTGACATACAATGGGTAGACACCAGCTAACTGTGTGGGCTCAGAGCATTTCATGTTGTTTGCCGGCTTCTTTTTATCTGAAATCAATGTGTGTGCCTTTATACATGTGCGCACAAACACAACTGCATGCTATGAGAGGGTATTGTGGGTCAGCGCTGATGTGTTCTTCTGTGATAATTAGGACTCTGCTGTGCCCAATCAGACACAGAGACCGCCAGTGAAAGTACAACATTGATTACCTTCATTTCATAATAAAGCCAATTACAACATGAAAAGGAGGGAGAAAAAAGAGTGAAACAAAGATGAAAATAAATTGCAAAGGGAAGAGGACAAGAACTCGCTTTTCTCCTGTTTTTCACTTAATTTCTTTTTGGTGCTGTTAGGCCTTGTGACTGAATGTGACGAAAGCCTTCAAATGCCTGTTTGGAATGGAGCGTTACTTTTGCTGTTGCTTTGATTTGATGTAGGTGTGTGTGTATGTGTGAGTGTGCATGTGGGTAAATGGAAGCAGTCCAGTTGCCTAGCAATTATCTTTTTCAAACTTACAATGTTTAATTTTTGTGGGAGCCGTGTCAGAGAGGTGTTGATCAACCCTATTCTAATTTTTGAAGCTGAAAATTGTTGTTGTTGTATTTCATTTTACTCTACTGAGACACGTCCTGATCTTTGAAGTTACAGTGTATCAAACAAAGCAAGCTATTTAAAACAACTTCAGTTCATAAAGTGACATTATCCATTCAGTTTTTATCGAGTTGCTCCCTATCTGCAGATACAGTTTTGGTTGTCAGTGTGTTTTCTTGGGCATTAGTGTGGCACGCATGTGGATTTCTCTTTAGCCAGGAGAACTTAGCTCAGCAGGGAAAGAGACAAGAATTTCTGGTTACACTGAAAGTTGATAAGTCCACATGCACTCATATATGCAGAGATTTAGCACCACATACAAGCATTCCTCAAGGCAAATGGCATCAGATGTACACGTACACTTGTAAGTACATGCAGAGACGCACAGTAAGACACTCAGGAGTCTGGATTTCCAGACACTTTTTGTTTAATGGCAGAAAGAGAAGGGAGGCTGAAGTAGATGCTGTAGTTTAATTAGGTTCTGCCAGGGCCCACTGAGAATTTCTCGTGAATTTGACACTGTTTTTCAAATGTCTCAGGAAAGTGTTTTACCTCGAGTGAAATGGAATTCATTATTTAAATTGTATCAGGTTCATGCTGTCCATTTTTTCCTCTTTGATTTTTTTAGAATTGCGTTGTAAATAATAAATTTTACTAGCTATTTGCTGTTTGATGGCATCTGTATGATGTTCATTTAGAAACCTTTCCACATGACCTATCAGCTGAACACGTTACAACCAAACAGCATATGTAAACAAATAAGAAAATGGCAAACAAGTTGGAAACCAAAATTGTATACAAAGCAAGTAAATAATTTTCATTTTATTTTTGTATGTGTAACACATGGATCTAACATAGTTATGCATTCAGACAACATAATGTTCTGATACAAGTAATGTACAAAACAGCAGTGTGTCAAACTTTATCAAGATAAACTGCTTTAAAAAAAAAAGCAAGACAGGTTTAGTCCTTACAACATGTCCATCGCTCCTCGTGTTTTGCACTTCCATTGTTGTGCAATATACAGATGATAACGCCATCATGGCTTACACAGAAAAAGGTCTTCAGTGCATACTTGTTGGTTTTGCCGAAGCTTAAACAGTCCCTGTTTTGGGTTTTTTTTTGTTTTTTTTTAAGTTTCTCCATCACAGACTCCTCTGCAACCCCTCCAAGTATAACAATTGACAGTGTAAGCCTTGCAAATGTGGACCAGTTCCCTGAACTTGGATGTCACCTCTCCTTAAGGGCAGACATCGACAGCGTGGAACACCATCACATCTGCTGTGCCAGTGGGGCTTTTACAAAGCTCTGTGGACAAATCTTTGAAAACTCTGACCTGCTTGCAAAGACCAAGCTGCTGGTCTACAAGACAGTTGCCCACATTTTTATGTGGTGCAGGACCTCTATGAAGGTATTACTGAAGCAGAACAACTGAGCACCTGTGACAGTGGGATCTGTAGTTGTAGAAAATAGTCACACAAGTATTTCAGTAAATTTGAAGTCGCAGAGAAAAATACTTTTGGAGTTGAAAGCTGGTTAAAAAAAAAAGTAATAATAAAATTCTCCCACAAACAAAATGCAACTGTTACACCTTTTCAGATTTTTCATTACAGGTGAGCAGATCCTATGCTATGAGTCACAAATTAAAAAATCTCATAAGCTCACATTTTACATTTGCTGCTATAAATATTGTGCAAAACACACTCATTTTAACAATGTGGACCTACTAGACAAAAGCATATTTTAGCATATTTCACTTGATGATTATTTCTTACAACTACAAATTCCCCAGTCACATAAATGTTCAGTTGTTTTGCCCTAATAATGCATTCATTGACCTGAACTACCTGCAGTAGGCATATAAGAGACCTGAGGACCGACCACCAAATACGCCTGTGGAAAATCTTGTCTGTCAGCTGGAAAGAGAATTGCACTAATGTCAGTGCTCTTGGGGAAAGTGCCACCACAATCAGTAGACACAAGCTGAGATGGACAGGCCATGTAATACAAATGCTTGACACACACCTCAAAAAACAGGTTCTCTGCTCAGAAGTAAATGCTGGCCATCGCACATCTGGAGGGCAAAAAGGGTTGCAAGGACAACATTAGAATCAACTGACAACACTTACAATAAACAGCTCTACCTGGGAAAGCCCTCCTCAACACAAAACATTATACCAGAAGAAGCCAAATTCCATGTAGAAGATCTACGACTGGCTGCCAGATTGGAGCAGCAGCGCAGAAAAGGAGAGTACCCATCAAACTGGCTATGACTTGTTTCTCTTTAAGCATCGCACATCCAGTCTCCACACTGCCAGAAAGCTTGTGGTTCCAGAATTTTTGCCTTCAGCTGTTTTAAAACCCAGAGTAAGGGTTCCTTAGAAGGATCATCATATCAAACTGTGCTTTTAGTGATCGCTGACCAAGATGATTTTCTCCAGAACACATTTTAACTCAAATTTCCTCAAAGGTTGGTAAGTATGAAGTTAGACTACTGATTATTGTGAACCTACAGCATCGCAGATCCCAATTTTTTGGGTACCAACCTGAAAGGTTTCACTTATAGCAGTTTTGTTGGCACTTCTGTGTTTTCATACTCTTCCTGCGTCTTCAATTCAATCACTGTTTGAATTTCCTGATACCCCGTGAGTCAGGATGCTGGCATCAGTTGGGCATCACTCTTTCTGTGCCTTCAACCCTCATCTCTGAACACAGAAGTCTCAACTGTGATCAGCAGAGTCCACCAAGGATAATTTATCAACTTTTATGGTGCTCTCCACCAGACATAATCCTCCAACAGTGC
>JAPQLA010000025.1:16996009-17006101 GCA_029822935.1 Naso vlamingii | reverse complement strand
GTTACATTTAAATTCCAATTGTGCTGTTATTAGGGGTGTAACAATATGTCAGTCTATATGAACCATACGATACACACGTGACGGTTCAGGTGCAAAGAAAGAATAAAATGGAGAATACATGGTATAATTATACATTAAGACTGATGAATGTAACTCAAAACCCAATTCACATATGCCAGTTCCACCCGCAGACATTAGCAGCGATAAGCCTTTAGGAAGTTTAGTACATGCTACATGAGCTAACATAGTAGATGTGCCTGCTTTTTTAAAAAAAAATCTTGAACCAGGAGGCTTCTCAGGCTTGCCAAAGTGCATGGATTAAACTCTGATAGTGAAACGAGTCATTTTGCAAAGATTGTGCGACACTCAAAACAATTCATCTACCATTTTAGCTGCAAAAAGTGAGGGAGAGGCTAGCTGTGTCAGGCTGCACACAGGGAGTCACAGACAGAGCTGAGAATCCGGTCAGTTTTCAAAATAAAACATCACGTGCAGATCGTTTTGTTTAACCAAATCACCGTTGGCGAGCTATGATGTATGCTTGTGCAGTATACATGTGTCAACAGTGTTTTTCTCACCTAGCCAGGGAACAAAAATAAAGATGGGAAAGGAGAATGCTATGGTAAAATGTTTGCACCGAACTGGAATGTCCTAGTGTGAACTGAACTGTGACTTCTGTGTACTGTTACACCACTAGCTGTTTTACACCATTAAATAACTGTCAAAGTAGTAATATGATACCAATACTAAAATCGTGTTTTCTCGATTTTTACAGCTGTATAGAATCTCCCAAAGTATTTATATATAAAACCCATAGGGCTTTACAGTATATGATAAACTGTGAAGTACCAATACGCTCATTAAGCTTGTCATGTGTCTCTCTGCTCAATAAGTGATTAAATCTAATCCAAAAGTAATAATGAATTCTGTCCAAGACTCACTTCTACACGTTTCACTAACTCGTGGTATTATTAAAATCTGATTGTCACATGCTGCTGTTTGTTTAGGTTTTCTAAAGCTTGCCTGATTGCAAAGTCAAACACACATGTTCTTGTGCAAAAGAAGCTGATAATGTAATGCCAATCCTCTGCAGATGTCTTGAAGTAAAGCGAGTATACTGCTGTATCTGTAAATGTTTATGTTGATCAAAATATTCTGGGTCTTTAATGTGCACCTGTTGTTGTTAATAGGAATGTTTTCAGGATGCATGGACATATTGTTGAGAGAGGAAATCAAAGGTTGCACTTGGGGGGAAATGTTGTTTGTTGTATGTCAGTTTGGTTATTCAAGTGTCAATGCATAAGACATTTTTCAAAATTATTTATGTGGAACTGTAAAGGCTCTAGCTACATTGGCCATATGATATTTGTGTCCCTTCCTGTTTGGCCTGACTTCGAAAAACAATTTAAAAAAAGCATGCCAAGTAATAGGGATGTAACAGCCAAACAACATGCTTTGCTAAATTCAAATTGCAGTCCTGCAATCATCAAATATAGGTAGCTGTAGTTGACTGTTCTTTGAATTCATCTTATCCTTTTCTCTCTGCAATTTTCTACCAAGCTGGTTTTCTATCCAGTCACGTATTTAATTGCATTCACCTTGTAGCCCAGGTGTAAATCAGTCCCTGAGTTGATACTTAGAGCAAACATCATGGAGACCCACTGCTCAAATCTCTTTTTCTCTGAATCATCTTTGTAGTATTCATTTTTTTTTCCCCTTCGAAAGAAGCACAGTTCTTACAACTGGGACAAAAGTTGTGGAATTCACTGCCTTATGCTGTTTTTAATCCCATGAATAACTATGCCTAGAGCAGCACTGTCACATCCATAGAGCAGCATTTTAAAGAGATCTGCCCTAGTGTGCTCTGTGATCAGCACTGCATTGTGCATATCCGACATGTCCTTAAATTGCTCCAGGCATTGCGATCTGACTTATTTTTTTGAGTGATTCTCCCCCATCAAAATCGTCTTATTCTAGTAACATGCTTAGTGTTGCTTGCCCACAGAAATAGCATCAGAAACAAGGTTGCTGCCAAATGCTTAAGTCTTTTTGGAGGCTTGAAATGACATTCTCAATTTCAAAGTCATTCCACTGTCATGTAGCAGATTTGTCACAAAAAGCATGGTACCAGCACCATAAACACAATTTATAAATTTAAAGACAGTTTGGTTAAGCTCTTGATGTGGTGCACATAAATGATTTTGATATCCATCTCACAGAGGCCCTAAATCTTCCATGTATCAAGCTATTTATGTATGTCAGTGGCAGGATGGATGAACATGCCAGATTTGTTCTGCTGGAGTTCATACACAAGTAATCACAGTAAAGCCACTTTTTTCAGTGAGCACAAAAATAATACTTCACACAAAGCCTGATCAGCATTCATAACCGCATCTTTATGGTGACATTGGAAGTTATACCTACTGTTTAGTGCTAGACTAAGCATGGCAGGGTCATGAAGAGCAAACATGGGGCTGCAAAGATGTGGATGGTAGAAGTTTCAAACTTCTTTAATCTTGAGCTACTGAGGTTTCTGTGAAGCAGTCATGTTCATCTTTCAAAGTCCAGATAGCCCCAATTCATCAAACCTCACCGGAACATGTCAAAGTTCATTCAGTTTAGCTGCACAATGAAAACTCATCATTTACCAATCAATAAATCTGCACAGCTGAAGTCAGATGTAGGGATGATGAAATGTGAATTATGATTTTGCTGAGGCCTTTTTTTTTCGCAGACATCCATCATTGTCAACAAAATGAGTCCAGCAAATATTCAATTAAGACCTTAGGGCTCCATTCCTCATTCATTATTCGAGGGTTAATTTGCAACTCCAGATTTGTCTTTTGTCACTTTGAGGCCAGGAAAAGATGGTGAAGAAATTATTTTCACTCCTCATCTTCCTGCAGTCAACAGCCGGGGTGCTTCACTGTGTTTTTATTAAGTTCTTTAGTTGCTCTTATACAAGTTCCTGTTAGAATGGCATCTTTTTCTACTAGTTAGCACCATCTCACCACCTCTGGGTTCTCACCTGCAAATTGTTTTGTGTGGAGATAGCACGCCACTTCATGCTCACATGATTTTTCTCTTGGTCTTCTGCATCTTTCTCACACATTTCAAACAGTGCTGCTCATAAAAGCATAAAAATGAAAGTTAGTGTGTGTCTGTGTTTGCATGTGTCACTTAAATTGTCAAGCTTCTAAGGATTCTATGTTTCTGTGTTTAGAGCTAGTGAAATGATGGTGCTAGGATATGTACCATGACACATGAATCAAATGCTGTATAGAATTTAAAAATTTAATCTATTATAGATGTATTACTGGATGTGCTTTGGATAAACAAAGCTCGTGGTGAACGGCTGAACAAATATCTCTTTCAGAAACCAGTCAGAAGGTCCACAAAACATTGTCTACACCGACAACATTCTTTGAGGGCTATGCTAAATTATTGAACCAGTATATCACACTGACACCTATGCAGTGGCTGGAACTGCTTCCCTTTGGCTAGGCATCTTACAGGTAGTTTGGTTTTGGTCTGTCAGCAGGTTGTCGTATGTCAGGCATTTAAGCTGGTTTTGACATTTTAAATAGCATAGCAAATATGTTAAGTTCCTCTTGTTTGCTTTCATGTCCTGAAACCTCTCCCCAAATGCCTGAAGGAGTTTTGCACCTTCACCAGCATATTTACGTCATAACAGGTTTTTGTTTTTGCAAAGTAGAAAAAAGAACAAGCAGCCCTCTCCTGTTACATTTGCCACAACTTGAAATTGGCTTGTTTTTTTTGGCTGATGAATTTGAAGCATGGTAGAAAGACGCTTGAAGATGACTTCCATTCTGGAAGGTCAGCCACTGTCACCACACAGGAGACTATTGACGAGGTCCATGACATGATTTTGACAGATTGACAAATGACACAGCTAACATTGCCGCAAAGCTGTGTATCTTTCAAAAACGCGTCCATGAAGTCATCTGCAATAACCTCCAAAAGACCAACGTTTCAGTTCACTGGGTCCACAGACTTTTTGAGCTTGGAGAGTAGTGGATTGGGCAAATCTTGTAATTTTAGACAGAGCCAGAGTTACTTCTCCAACAAGTTGTACATATGAAAGAGACACAGGTCTACCACTTCTAACCAGAGACAAAAAGGAATGAAACAGCAAATACTCTCAGAGTGTCTGGCTCCCAAGAAGGCCAAAATCGTAAAGGTCTAACAAGCAAAGTAACGGCCTCTGTTTTCTGGGATGCAAGCGAGTTCTGCTGGCAGAAAATCAAGAGCATTTGGTGTGGGAAGCTGACAATTGTCTTGCTCTTTCACCTTGACAGTACTTCTACACCCACACTGGTAACGGCAGTCATCCAGAAATGAACATTTAAACTTGTCCAACAATCGCCCTTTTCAGCTTATTTGACTACTACCTAATATCAGGAAGAAGAAAGATGCTTGGTGTTTTCCATTTTTTGGTAGTGGTGATGATGATGCTATGATGGCATTAGGTGATTCTCCTTGATAAATACAGGATATGTATGTGTGTATTTGTGTGTGTGTATTTTCTCAATTAATTTGGGCAGGCAAGTTCTATGGTGTTGTAGTAGAGGTAGCAATACCTTTCTTTAACAAAGTCCTCTTCATCTTCTTCTTCTTCTTTTTTTTTTTTTGGTCCTTTTTTTAACCCACAGTGCCATCTCACATTATAAAAACTTGACTGCAGAATTTTTAGTCTTGCTTAAGGCTACCGGTCCAGCTTATTGATTGACTTTTCATCAAGGAGGCGAGGGAGATGTGGTGAGTAAGAAGTGAATGTCGCGCTGAGTGCCAAGTGGTGAGGTAGCAGTGGGAGAGCCATTGGCTGACAGGATAAAAGTTTAACATTGGCCCACGGTGTTGTTTCACAGCAGAAGTCATCTTGATGCCTTGGGGCAGGGGCCCAGTTTATTGACCCAGTTGGTACCCCTCACCTGCCCATTCACAGCCTGCTTCACATGGATTTTCCTTGGGCCCTGCCAAGTCTTAAGAGATGTCCAAGTGTTATTGATTTAAATGTTCACCTTTGAAGCCAGTGTGCAACTGCATTCTGCTTATAAAATTTTCCATGTAGTGTTCGCTGCGGTTTAGGGTTCCTTGAGACTGAAGCTGCCAATTCCTAATAACCCTTATGTTTTCAGTCACAGTCATCCTTATTCTGTTAGTAGTCTTTCTGAATGTACATCCCTCTTATGTCCAGCCAGGAGGAAAGGTCACCCCCAATTAAATTGACCAGACATCCTGAAAATTCAGACAATCCTGAATTACCAGCGGTTGTCCCAGAATCCTAATCTTGTCCTGTTTATTAAAAAGCATCAGCCAAGGTTTAGCCTAATAAACATATAATACCCATTATTTTTGACATGAATGTCTTAAAGATATGTTTATTATTTTGTGGTATTCCACCACAATAGTATGAGCCACCGCAGATGTCCTTTTTGTCCTTCTTAAAATGGATAAAAATTGTTGTTAAATTGTCCCACAACATTTGCAGCAGTGACAGTACTTTGCACTCTGAAACATCGTAATAACTAAAAAAAGTTTCTCAAATACCAAGTATAAATATTTAAGTAAATAGTTAAAAAAGTGATTGTCAAAGAAGCAACGGAGCAAGTCATGTATGGGTATTCCCCTTGAGGGGATGTGAAGGAATTACATTTATTGTAAAATTTATCTCTTCTTTAATTTCGAACACATTTACCTATGGTCGTTGGTAAACAATATCCAATCATGGATGGATTCACCTATTACTCTCTGCAACACCCAAAGATTCATGAGCCCACAGCAAGGCCCAATTTAATCAGCACAATTTTTGGTCAAAGTGTTTCTAGAATTTTAAAACTTGCTATCACCTGGTCAGAGGAGAAAGACTGAAATATCACGGGAATTTCCATCCATCCATCCATACATACATACATCCATACATCCACACATGAGGAGGAAAAAAAAACAAAACAAAACTCTGTATAGTCTTCAGTCCAACAGAGTGCCAGTGCATATAGACAGGTATATATATTTACATTTTCACCTGATGTTCTGGTCTGTAAGTGTCATGATGTGTTGTCATGGATATTGTGAGAGCATGAACAATCAAAACTTGACCTGGTTACCATTCGGAATCCAAAGAATTATTTTAGATTAAAAAATATTCATAGCCTCTCTAAAACACTATGTTTTAGGAATGGTTGTCAGACTTCTGATTCTGCAGAGCTATGTACATTAAATTGTCACACAGATTAGTGCAGTGAAAACATAATTTCTCAGTAGACTCAAAAAAAGAGAAAGTACAAATATTGATATATAATACTTAATACCTGTCCACAGCAGATTTTTAATTTAAGTCAAGAGAGGGTCTAGCATTTCTGCTGGTGTGGGGCTTATTTATTACCCCTGGACAGGCAGTGATGGAACAATAGTCTGGTCCTGTTGATGAATCTGCATTGTCATCTTATTAATACCCCCACATAGACAGGGCGGCTGCCATGGATTTTCCATCTAAATGGATTAAGTGTTCATTTCTTATGCCTAACCACCAAGTTAGGAACAAAGAAAACATCAGATAAAGGGCTTTGCCTACACACAATCACTCAGTTACTTCTCAGCCCCCTTCACATTGACCCCCCACCTTTTGTGACTCAGAAACTTAATAGTTCAGCATGTTTTGAGGAAGGACTATGCATATATATGAGGAATTAGTGTCTTTTGTTTAGCTCTCTTACTTCATATAAATATTTCTTTTTAAGAACTATTTATAGAAGTGACAAAAAATACTGGAAATATTTTATATTGGTTTTAACTGGCACTTGAGCTCAGAGATAAACTTAATACTAACAAAAGCAACACTGACAGGCATATATAGAATATATTTGTTCAATATGATTTCTTTAAGGATTTATGCCATGGTATTATGTGACCTGAACTGGCCTCTGCATTAAGTTGTACTTAGTCTGTTTAGACAATCAACTGAGCCACACACTAAACAAAAAGTACTCTTACAATATCACATTCAAAGTTTGATGGAGACTGAAGTGTGGCCGGCCATGTGTCTGGCACACTGCAGGTGGGTGATAGCATACACACAGGCTCACACATGCACACACCACATTCAGACAAGAGGTTTCAGCTTGACCTCTACAATGTCATATGTTGCCAAGATGCATCTTGGCAATTGTCCTGCACTGAAGGGATTTGCAGGGAGAAGAAGAGGGATGGGAACGGAGGATATGGATAGGTTGGTGGAGTCAGCCCTGGATTTATGTGTCTGTAACGGAGCCATTTATGAGGAGACAGTGGCCCCTTTTCTTCAGGGGGAGTTGCTTACTTGCCACAGTGGCTGCTGTGCAAATATTAGCTGTCTCGGTGCACCTGCTGCCATTGTGGAATTCTCCCCCTCCTTCCCGGTTTCCCACCCTGCATCGCTATACACTTCATTTGTCAAACACACAAAGGAAGACAGACATACAATAGAACAACATTTTAGCATTGCCTTGGCCCTGCGTTGGTGTCCTGACACAGGGTAAACAGTGATACGACCTCCCATCCCCCAGGGATGATGGTGCCTTCCTTTTATCTGAAGTAGCTGGCATTATACTGACAGACTGGTCAGTCACAGGCCACAACATTCACAAGGAGCTGACCACTGCTGGCCAACCCCGCCAACCTCATCTGCATATGTATTTAAAGCTTATAAAAGACACGTCAGTGTCAGAGTCTTTGGGCAGTAGATGGCAGTATGTATTTATGGTGATTGAAGACTAATCTGGTCTGCTTATCCAAAGATTTTTGTGTTCACCCTCAACTTAAATCCTATCAATTCCCCTTTTTCTCATCAGTATGTATTTTCCACTTTTGCATAAATTATGCTTGCCCCACGTTCTTCACTGCAGGACTACTCCTACTACTTTTTTCTTCCCATGGCTTAATTTAGTTTTGATAGGAACTTAATCACTGAAAGGTACATTTGTCTTTGAAAGTTACGGTTCAGGTATTAGACCTATTCAACCAAATGCATGAACTTAAATATACACCTTTTGTTTTTGGGTAATTTGGTTCGTTTTGTCTTCAGTCTTCAATTAATTAGTTCATTTTCCTGTCTTGAATTCTAGAATTATCACTAATTTGAGTAATTCTGTGTTTTATTTGGCTATCTTGGAGATTTCAAACACCATTGATTTATTTTAGTTTTATTTATGGTAATTGTCCAAGTAGCCTTAAGCCCATTAAAAATAGATTAAAGTTGTTGTTTATCACAGAAGTTGCTAATTAATTAGTTATTGTTAAGATAATGGGACAATATGCTAATTGCACTCAATTAGTATAATGTCCCATGATTTTAATTTTCAGAGTCCTATGTTCTTGCTAATGCGCCTAAAGAAAAGAATGACTTCACATGCCTGGATGCTGTTTGGCATTACTATTGGACTTACAGTGCCACATACACAGCAAGACATCAAATTTGACACAAGTTTTTTTTTTGTAGTGTAGTGTAGTGCATCACCACATCATATAGATCAAACTTGTATTACAAGTATACATTTGATTTCATAGTAACTTTGTGTTACATATCGTAACTTAATGTTGCAAAGTGTGCCTTTAAATATTTTAACCAATTAACATGCAACACAAATTTTTTGTAGTTGTCTTTGTTTCCTTCAGTCTCACTGTGTGGCAGCACCCAGTGTGCCCTCTCTTTTTCAAATTGTTGCCTTCTTTACGTGTGTGTGTGTGTGTGTGTGTGCACACGCTCATGCGTACAAACACCCATATCCTTACAACCACACAGAGAGAGGACTCCCTGGAGCTGGGCACAATTACTGTGTGTATCGTTGCTTACTCATTATGTCTGACAGGCCACACCATGTCTGCTCTCCTGCTGTCTCCTGTGCATTGCCTGTGTGTGAGGGGGTTGAGGGGAGGACGTCCACTCATGCAGAGCTTCAGAAAACCATCAGATGGTGTCAGTTTTGCTCCTCATGCTAGAGTCTTTCAAGAAATTCTTCCTTTTTAAGAGTGTTTCATGCAAAACATGAAGTTTTTGTTTTTAGTGCTTACTAAGTATTCACACAGTACCAATCAGAAAGTTTGTCTGCAATTTACAGAAAACATCTTAGCAGGCATGTTGTTTAAGTGATAATCTTGACAATTTTAACTTAAACAAATGTATGCAAAATCTTTTTGTTTTGCCGACTGACGCAGCACAGTCATGATTGAGCCTTTGGCCCATGATGAAACTATGGTAATATTTATATATTTGTAGTCTTTTTAGCTGACGTCTGTGGCGACATTTTACAAATACAAATGCTGTATAAAGTTATGCAAATGCAAACTAAACATTTCATTGTGCTGCATCTTCACATTTAAAGCATTTACTTGCGACAAAGAGTTTAATGAAGTGGTCACAAGAAATGTAATGTGTTTGTCAGTAAGCTTGACTCTTACTGCTATTGATCATCAAAAATGCATCAACAAAACAAGACAGCGGTCATTTTCAGCATTTTTTGACAGCAGATCAGTTTGAAATATTGCAGGGAGTAATGGAACAAGAAGGAGCAGCCACAGTTAGCTGCAAGATAAAGAGCTTTGGGCGACAGGCTGCAGACCTCCAACTTCTTAGTAATGTGACCAACGTCTTTCAGTTTCACTCTAACCTGCTGTCTGCAGACTCATGCTGTGTGCAGCGTAAAATCAGATCAAGGTTGTTCACAGAATGACTGGGAAAGGCAGATTATCGACTTCTTTATTAAAATGACACTAGTTTGTTTTGCTGCCCCCACAACTGTGGGACCTGCAGTGTTAAACCACATTTGTTTGTACCACCACATCAGTAACTGCAGGTATCAACAAATCAACCAGGACAGAAATTTTGAGAGATGCACATTGAAAGACTTTTCCAATCAACATCAATCATGAAAGAATAATTGTCACTTTAATGGCGTAGCTTTTCACAGTTTATTAAATTGTGGTGTACACATCTGCTCTCCAAGCATGAGTGTGTAAATGGATAATGATTTTTTAAATGAAATTATATCTAAATATATATTCATATGTGTGTGAATATATATATATATATATATA
>JAPQLA010000025.1:16963453-16982746 GCA_029822935.1 Naso vlamingii | reverse complement strand
GTGCCCGACGAGAGTGCCCGAGTCATGCAAGCAGTCAGACACGATGCATCCCACTGCTCTCAAAAGTGTACAGGTACTTCATTAAATTTGAGGTGTTCCCCCTTTGCACGTGACTGCTTTCAAACATTTGTTGCACAACAGGGTTTTGGAATCCTTTCTGTTAAAATAAAGCAACACTTTTACCACTTTGCTGGAGGCATTTTAGCTAGCTACTAGATAAACGTGGTGACCAGTTATTCTGCTCTCAGTGCAGCCAGTGATGTTTCAGTTGCATGTAATGTAACAGAAACGTTGATGTTGTTAAGTTAGCAGCGTGACATACTAATGTAACATACTAACTTACAGTAAGTAACGTCGGTTACGCAGCGCCAGAGGGCAAATAACATATCAATCTCTCTGTCAATTAAGTGGCACCAAAATGAGGACCCGAAGTGTGCATTGTGATTCGGTCTGGTAGGTACCAGTTGTGTAAGAACCGGGCCACATTGGTACTGGTTTTCCGTACCCAACCTTAGTCTGGGTACTGTTTCTTGTTGCTTCCAGTCATGCAGCCCTAAACCAGTCTACATACGTCCTAGATCTATTCCTCTCTTTAATAGCTTAAGTTCATGTGGATATTGGTGCTGTTAAAGCATTGCACACTTCTTGCAGGCAATTGTACCTGCTTAACTCAAGTTTCATTTTTCATGAACAGGCATTTCAGGAGCGGAATTTGAATGAAAAATGCACTGTTCTTCCTATTATAAGTCAGTGTACCATCAAAATGATTTTGACATCTTTGTTTTGAGGTAAGACGGTTATATAATATTGCTTAAGCAGCAGTACAGTTGCGCATTTTCAAATCTCCACTCTGTGAGCTTCTTTCAATACTCAACAGTCCCTCTCTGGGCTTGGTCTTATGTAGCATTGTGCCAGGAGAGGTAATAGAGACTGTGGGGGCATCAGTAATCATGTCAGCTGTCCAAGGAACAGCCTGAGCTTCAAATCTCTGTTCTTCATCCTCTCATAGTTACACGAGCCGAGCTTCAGCGTTGTCTACTGAGTGTTCGAGGTTGGATGGCATGGTGGGGTCTTAACAGACGCCAGGGGCAGCCGTTTGGACCATCAGCCTAGTGCCTTCCCACCAGCACTCAAGCGCATTGGGTCACAACGAGCAGCCTTGGCACCACCAGAGAATGGTTTCCTAGAACTGATTGGCTGTCAGGCTCAATCCATTCGCTGCCCCCAGGAGCATGTCTCCATGACCAATTTAAGAGGCAGAGTCAGAGTCTTCCCACACTCCCTGACTCTAAGAGAGAGAACAACAGCCATGTGTAGATGTAGTCCACATTAAATATATACTTGTTAAAAGGCTGTACAAAGCCTCAGGTCAATGACAATGCTCAGAGTTATTGATTTGAGGGATTTTTTTTATTTGCTCAGCATTGTTTGCTGTTCTCTCTTTTAATTTAATTTTCACAGTCCACTTTGAACAAATGTAATCTATGCTGTGTAAAGGCAAAAATGTCTCTTGGGAGATATTGCAGGGTTATTGCTTATCCCATTAAAAATATAAAACTTTAATCTATGTCTCTCCAACACTACATACCGTAAAATTAATATTTAATCTTAATCCTAGAAAGAGATTCAAAATGACAGCCATAAAATAAAATAAAAGCTGAGCAAATCATATATAATCATGATATCCCTGAGATTACTGCTTTGATTTTGCACTTTTGATAAAAACTGACCAGTTACATCAAAAACATTAATTGTTTGCAGCCCATCTCCTCTATTTTGGAGAGAAACAAGGAATGAGATCACTAAGAGATATCTGTGTTGTCTCAATTAGAAGAGGGGGCGTTTTTCTCACTGGGCCCTGCTCCAGGCCCAGCTGTGTACCTTCCACCGTGGGCTGAGCCTCTCCCTGCATACTGAAAACATTACTGGCCACAGGTCAAAGTGTCACTCTGTGGGACTCCTGCTCCCATAATACACACCTTTTATTTAGAGATCTTGAATAACCAGAACCAGATGGTTTTGGGTGGGAGGATAGATAACTTGAGAAGCTAAAAAACTCAAATAGTAATACACGATTGAAAGGGTGCATACATGTATTTTAAATGTGTTTTGACACACGAGTGTGTATGCACTCACACACACTACCACAGTATTCTTTAGACACCTCTCCGACTCCCTGTTATCATTAGGCATGATGATGATTGCATGGTTGATAGCTCCCCTCCAAGTGCAGCTTCTCTGTGATGGTTCACCTTGAGCAGAGGAAGATTTGTAAAACTACAGCTTCAACATTCTTGCTGTCAAGGTTAAAACTAGTGATTGGAAACAAAAAAAGCTTCCACAGACAACCTGAATTTGCGCTCGTGTTGCTAAGAGAGATACTTCATTTGTTTACTGGCAAGTATTTACTTATTATAGCAAAAATAAACCCAAAACTTACAACTGTTTATCCACTAAAATATATAATCAGGCATTTGCACATCAGTCATAATGAATTTGTAGACTTTCTGCATTCTGTTTTAGTATAAACAGTCAATGAAGGTTTGCCAAGCTGAAAGCAAAAGAAATGCTTTCAAGTCTCTGAGTCAAAGGGAAAAGGAATGCCTTTTTGTGAGTGGGAGCATGCTTTTCACATCCAAGATAGTGAGAGGAGTGGATAGAGAGGTGTGTATCCACACAGCAAATTGGCTTTGGGGTTGAAAAAAAGAGACCTCTGTTTAGCCTTCGTCAATGGAAAAAATTGGGCACAGCTGGATTTCACTGGTCAATTGGTACGTTCAGATCTTGAGCGTGCTCTCTATTTTTGAAGGTCTCACTCATTATTCCAGCTATGGCTGGGCCGGGCACTTTTTTTTTACCCTCTCACAAGTCTCTTTCTTGCCAGTAGACCTTTAGCGATGCCTTTGTTCATTCTGTTTTGCCTTCTAATAACTTAATACTTCTACTGTTTTTTGTTTTTTTTTTAATTCTTTGACACATTGTTCCTTGAACACACCTGTTTTGTTTCAGTATGGTGGCAGTGGCGGGGGGCTCTTCCTCCGAATCTATCTCCTTTAGACATTCTGGCAGCTCACCAGCAGCTCAATCCTCAGTTTGACTCCCTGAAATGGAGGACAGGTCACATGTTTGCGGGCAAATTGCACAATTGAGGGGATAAATTGCTTCGTAGATGACCAGGCACCACACTGTCTGTTCCACTCTGTATTTTTTTGCCTTTACCATAAACATGTTTATTGAAGCCCTGTCATCTGCAGTTTCTTCTATGTCTTCTCCAGGCCTGCTCATTTTATTGTGTCTAGTGGTGGGCTCAGTCAGATGGTCTGTGTCCGGAAGTGAACATGTGGTAGTGTTTAGCTTTGTAATGCCCTGGGTTTTATGAACGTCTTGAGGGAGATATCACATGGAAGGCAACCAGGATAGTGATTCTCGGCCAGCAAACAGACTGGATGTCCAAGTGTTGGAGAACTCTTGTTATCACAGAGTTTCCCAAGGGTATACCTCAGTCCAAGACCCACAAAGTAGGCTTAACAAGGATGCCAAGTCGTCTTTAATAAGCCAAATCTGTTTTTTGCTAAAACATTCATGTATTTTCGCAATGAAACCTCAATCAATTTGGTGACTTCTCTTGGCACAGAGCAAGCTTTTCCTCCCCCTCAGTTAATGGAATGTGTAACAGTTATTCTCACCAGAGATTTATGCTCATGTGCTTATGTTGGTTTCAGTGAATCTTTTTTGCTTTGTTAAAACATGGTTTGGAAACCTTTTTCCTTGACATACTTCTTAAAACTCTTCACCCTTGCAAGTAAGTTTATTACAACAATTCACTTTGAAATAAAGTACTATTTAAAATCGGTACATTCTTCTTCTTAAACTTTCATGGCCTGTACTAAGTAAAAAGCATTTGACCAAATTATTTTTCTTAGAGGACCATCTGACCAAAGAATCAACTATACAGAAGTTGAGCTTTACATAATGAAGTGGAAACAAAGCTTCAAAAGCGTGATTATTATTTCAACAAATTTTCTCAAGTCTTTTGACTGAGTTTGTCCACAAAAAAAATCATTCCTGTAAACCTTTGCTACTCAAAGACAATTAATAAATGTTTTTTCATCTAGTAGGATGGACACAGAGATAATATATCTGTGTGATATGGCACCTTTGTACATAATCACTACGAGAAAGAAGCGAGCTGCCAGAAACTCTCCCACATTGTGCTCACCACAAATGGCTCTTTAATGACTGATTGCTTGGGAGATCTCATTAACAAATATAAATCTGTGTAGGAGGGATGGCAATGTTGTCAGAGTATTACATTTTAGCCACTGGGCATCTAGTAAAACACGTTTAAATATTGGCAAGGATTTTGATCAGCTGTTATGGACCCCACTGCTGCACTGTTGGACAGGTTAAGCTTTCTGTGCGGAAAAACAAGTAGACTTATTTTCAAAAATCCATTTTAATAGAAATTTAAACAGAAACTTGTGTCATAGTTTATCTTGGCCTAAGTACAATCCCAAGTTGAAGTTTTGGTTTTAAGCAACTACTTGACAACGCTGATGTTTTGGAAACATTTATAGAATTTGCATTACTGGTGTAGACAGAAATCTCATTGGAATATGCTAACAAGTACCCTCTCCACACACCTGGGACTCCAGTGAGTGTGTCAGCTTAGATGTGCTCAAGTCCTTCAGGACCTATCTCTACATGCAGTGCTCAGAGGGTACCTGTGACACGTGGCATAATTGAGTTAGCCAGCAAATACTGTGGCAGAAATCAGCCAACTGATGCCACTACTCACTGCCTAGCAGGGGAGCTCTGAGCTGTATAGGATAGCATCAGAAAGGAATGTGGCTGTTTCAGATTATTAAAGGCACTGTTTTTCTGTTAAATTTGAGATAGCGTGGAGCCCTGGGGTAAGGGCAAAGACAGCTGAGGCACTGACGAATGGACCGAGAGCTCCCTGCTGAGAGTGTAAGGTACCTAGGTGAGAGATTCAATTGGAAATAAAGAAAAAAATTGAGGTTTAGGAGAACAATTTAACACGAAAAACAACCAAATTTAGCCTCTCAGTTTAATTTGCCCTCAGTCTGTGGGCCATTCTCTGAGGGAGATCATTGTTTCCTCATGTTTTATTTTTGCTGGCTCTCCAGCTTCTTTGCTCCAAGGCTTTTACCACATACGAACTGGTTACTGACTCAGTGTATATTACTCAGGATATATGATGTAGCTGTAATGTCGTGCTCAATGGATTTATTTAGAAAATGATACGTATTTATTTAGTGTCTGTCTGATTTGATGGGTTTGGAGGAATTCTGATTTTGCTGAAAATAAATATCAAAGACATACAAAGGCCTAACCCTGGAAGTTATATTTGTCATGCAACAGTGCTACTGTGGCCAGAGGCATTAAGTTTTTTACAAAGGTCCACTTGGACTCAAGGAAGAACTGATTTGATTTTGGTGGTCAAAAGTCAGTGTTACCTTGACCTCTTGTCCAGAGGTGACGCTAGGCTTTTTTTGGTTGGGCAAATTGTCTGTTAATATTCCAGAATGCCAGACATGCAGAGCATCTACCGGACATACAGTATGTTTTAAAAAGCCATATAATTGCCTATAGGCCTACATATAAACAGCAGTAGAACACAAACGATATAGGTAAACAAATGTAGTTTATTATTATTATTTATTATGTATGTAGTCCACACGAAGGAACTCTGCACAAATCTTCACAGTGTGAACTGAACGTAGGCTACAGCCTACAACAATAAAATAAAAAAAATAGCCTTGCTATTTTTATTTACCCCCCTGAAGTCTATGGGATTTAATCTGATCCCAGAATACATAGTTTACAAAACATTAAATAACATTTGATAGAAATTACATAGAGACTTACTTTTTTTTAGCCGAATGCTAACAGCTGTGCCATTCCGGAGAGCCCTTTGGTGCAATTGTATACCTTTCGTAGGCTTAGTTATGTCTCCTGGAACTTCAGTGTCTTTATAAAGTCTTAATAATAGTAATCCATTATGATAAATCTAAAAGTGAAGGTCTTTTGTTATTATTTAATCCATTTTCCAAATCAAAAACAGCTAGCGCAGTTGTCAGTGGTCCATTTTTTTCCGTGATGCATTGCATCTACTATTTCCCCTTCCTTCCTAACAAAAATATGATAAAAAAAAACCTTATATGATTACTTATGTGTGTTTGGGTTTTATTCTAAACTGTGCACCTAGTAAGCATTAATATCACTTTTATAGATATCAAAATGATCATAAAAAAAATCATAAAATGACACGCCTGTAGTGGGCTGCGCGAAACTATGACATTGTGCAACCTTTGACCTAATTCAGGCTACGGAGTCAAAACCAAACTATTTACAGGCTAAGTTTATATTTAAGTTGTCTCATTAACATTTTATATGCTATGCAATTTTACCATAGTTAATATGCTAATAATGCGTTTATTTATTTTACATATTTTCCTCCAGACATTCTGTCCGTTTATATTTGTTTTTGCCATACAACTACACGTAAAACAGGCCAATTTCTGGCTGTAGCCGGCTAATGTAAGCCCTGTTCCTGTCCCTCAATTCCATTCTCATGAAATGAAATCTCAGGAATTTATTTAAGGAATTTCTCAGAATTTGTTATAAGAATACACTTCCTCTATGTGGCTTTAAAGCCAACTGGGAGCATTTTGCTTTTGAATGCCCCCAGATGACTTTGCCTCACTTAGAATGTGGGGAAGTGGGCAACATAGTTAAATTGGGGTTTTTTTTCTGTCATGTCATGTTTGTTTAGTGATGTGATCCAGTTAGGAATTCTTCACAGGGCGCTTTATTCTGAAAGTGAAACAGATTTTCTATGCCGTTTCTGTGTAACTTCCTGTCTGGCTTGGTCTGCTCTATGCAGCATGATGTATCCTCCATCAAAAGGAGACTATATGCTTTGTTGCTGATCACATTTGATAAGTGTCGCTTGACAAAAATGTCGTAATTTCAACAGAAGTTGTGTCACTCCACACTTTAATTTCATGTTGCCTAGCTGGAGGGTTTTGATATGAGGCAGACATTGTCATATTTTGTTGCATAATGTGATTGGGTAGTGTTAACGTCACCATGGAGATAATTTTATCTGAACTTTCTTCTCGATATTCTACCATTTATGTCAGCTGTATGGTCACTGAGGAGAAAACTATAACCTTACGCCAAAGCATAAGTTGAAAACGTTGCGCTACTCTTTCATTCCTGTTGAGCAACACTTATCAAATGTGTCGAGCAACAATGCATAAATTAGCCTTCACTGTAACGTTTCTGCAGAGTAGCGCAAAGGGCCACCTCTGAAAGGTTCTATCACTTACCTGGTGGAATCTGGGAGTAATGAGAAAAATAATTGAGAGTCTAATTTAACTGGACCATAAAGTGCAGTTTAAATAAAAGCAGGTGTTTAAAAAAAAAAAAAAGAACAAACAAACAAACAAACAACAAAAAAAAAATCCTATAAGCACAAACAAAAAAACACCCTTGTGTGGAGTCTTGTCAGCCTCTGAGGAATCAGATGTTAGCAGAAAATCCAACCAAAATACTGTATATAGCATTGTTACATACTAAGACCCTTTTTAGCACTCCTTAATACAATAAACACCACATCCCTGATGTTGTGTGTTGACAGCAAGCACTGAAGTTAGGCAAGTGCCTTTAGCTTTGCTTCTTGTAGATGCCCAGGAGATGTTGCCTCTTTGATTGTTTCTTCAAATATGCAAGCCAGCGCTAGGGGAGCTGATTGTTTGTTCTACACATCCTGGGAGACTCCCACCTTGGGTTTAAGCAGAACAGTTGTGATAATTAGCAACCAAGTGTGCTGCTTCTGCCATTAGCCATTGTGAGGAAGGGAAGGGTCTAAGGAATCTTGCTGCTTCCTAACTGTGAAAATGTGCATTCATGCCTCCTTAGTACTGTAATTAGAATGTAATTACCTTCACATGTGTACATGGACACCTATGTTTTAGAGTTTGATGTTATTGAAGCATACAGACAGAGTAATAGGCACTGACACATGGAGTTTCCCCATGGAGACTCCATAATGTCTTCATTATGAAAACAAAGGTCTCTTCATTCTTGGACCAATTTGTCTGTAGTGTTCAGTCATAGAGAGGCTTAATGAATTTTCTGGGATTGTGGAGTGTAACACAATTATCTCCTTTGCTGTAGCAAGATGACAGAGAGGGCCTAAGGGAAGAAGCTGCACTTAACAAACTATCTATCCACTGTCACAACGACAGAAACATTGGCACATGCAAACAAATGAAGAGATGGATGTCATCTGAAGGACTGTGTCTGATGCCACAGCTGATGGCTGATGATATTGCACTTTATGTAGTTCCAGCGTAATGCTAAAGGGGGCTGTCAGCAGTCACATCTGGTTTAAAAAAAAAACAAGAAAGTGTTTTAGCACATGTACAGCACATGCCAGATGAATACAAAGCTTAGTTAAAATGTTTCTATTAAGTTCATTAGCAGTAATGTATGTATTGTATTGAAACATACACTGAACATGCGATATGTTCTGTGTATTATTTCACATTATTGTACTCTATGTAGGATGCATTATGAAGTCATAACCTAATAAACATTTTAGCAGTAGGAGCTCAAGAAAAAAAGACTGCTTTTTTGTTTGTTTCTTTCTTTCTTTCTTTTAAGGGAAGATTTATATGGAACCAAAATGCTGAATTTTGTTTTGTATGAAAACTATTGTTTTCTCAATGTTTTGTGCCATCTGTTGCCGTCTTACCTATCTTGGCCTGTGGGCTTATCTTCTAAAATGAAAAGAAAACAAAAAGTATTTGCATTCTAATACATGTAAATTATTTTTTTATGGGAAATGTTGAAATAAATATTTTGAATATAATTCATAGGAATAATGTGTAACATATGGCCAGAATTTGGTTTTAAAACTTTTAAAAAACAGACTACATCATCAACAGAATGTCAATAAGTAACAATTATGTCATATCGTGTCAGGGAAGTATATGCCTGGTGTTGCAGAGATATCTGCTGAAGCATGTTAGCATGCCAACCAGCTAGCCCCAGCCCATCATCCCCATGTATATTACCTTTTTTAAGTTCACTTTAGGCAAACTTGACAGAAATCAAAGAAAATAAAATCTTTCCACGAGTCCAACAGTAGCCAGTTCTGATTTGGTTGTCACTCTTATTCTCAGTGTTAGATGTAAAAACCCTTGTAGTGATACCCGACCATCCTCTAGCTTCCTTCCTTCTTCACTGGCATTCCTGGTCTGGCAGTGTTTGCTGGAAGGCTGCTGGTTGCAATATAAACACCAAATCACAGTTTGTGCGCCAAGCTCCCGTGTCAGTTGGACTAGTGATGTTATAGGTCCACCAGCTGAACAGTTAACTATGCTACCAAGCTAACAGCAGCTACTAGCTACAGCCAAAAACCGCTTCAGTAAAGAATTTAATGAGCAGTTAGTTTGCTTTGCAGATATCTTGTCTAGTATTGCACACATCACACCTTTAACTTTTGCTTTTATATGACAAGTGTCACATTTTGATGAAATATGATGCTGTACTTTCTTTTTACATTGCATATAATTCATAAAATGCCAATGTGGAAATTCTGAAACTATTGTTGTTTTTTGTGTTCCTGCAGTGAAAAAGGATGTAAAAGATGAGACAGACAACATGCCACAGTTCAAGAAAAAGGCAAAAGAGCTTCGTATCTTGGACTCTAAGACAGCACAGAATCTTTGTAAGTATATACTGTTATTTTTTGTTTATTGTAGAGCCAGTGTTCATGTTTAACACTGTTAGTCCATGAAGTTCTATATTCCTAGTAACATGACCTTTTTTGTCCAAAATGTCAGTGCTGTTTTACATGACAACCCAGGCTTTTTCATACCTCATGAACACTCAGTAAAGCTGTTTGTGGAAAACAAACAGTACAAAGCCTGCAGCAGTGATAGTGTTTTACTGAGCCGTTAGGGGAAATGTTTTCTTGGCAGTTGTTTAGCGGTCACCACAAGTGCCTATAGATTGTTTCCAAGCTCCCTTTCTGAAATCATGTATAAAGTTAATTCCCATCTGAAGTGAGCACTAAAGCTGCATATAGTAGTTTGAATCCCCAGGAGTCAAGGTGGACTAAATATTTAGTACACAATGGTGTGCAGTATTTACGTCACTGTCCAAGCTTCCCTTATTTTAAAGGGGTTTTTTTTTTTGGTTAGAGATCATTTCAGGTTAGACACCAATGATATACAACAACCTTCTGCCTCGAGATTTCTGTAACAGCTCACGTGAACCTCGCTGGTTCCAAATAAAATCCATAAGGGTAACAGTAGTAATAAGGGTAAGGATAACACCTCATGAAACATACATGTCAAATGCTACGATTACATTTCACGCTCTGTATCCATGTTTTTCTTACCTTTCTTCTCATAAGAAAGACTAGAGGGGAATGCAATGGCTTACTGTAGAGTCTCAGTATATTTTTAGGTTGACAAATTCTGTTACACTGTGAAAAGGACTGAGAGCAAACTAGAATTTCAAAGTAAGCTTTGGGTTGCATGTACATCACAGAAACTTATCAGTTATGTGTGCCTCCCAACCCATTCATTTCCTGTGTGCTGGTGATATCTTGCAACTGTGCAGCTTCATATTCTTGCATCTTTCATGAGGCCAGATGAATGAGTTCATCAGGCAAAATATTGGGGCTTGATGTCAGAGAGGGCATTGGCAAGAAAATAAGAATGACACATTCTGGGTGTGTGCTTATGTAAACACATGCACATTTGAGTGTTTGCCATTGCACGCGTGTCATTGCACTTGTTTATGGGCTGTGACAATGTTGATAGGTGTCACTGCCATCTTTGATTACAGACTAAACAGATGGGCTTTGAATTTGGCAGGAAGCAAAAATAAGTGTAGAAAATCTCACCTCCAGAGTGGCAACGGGTGGAAGGCATGTGGTCCTACAGAGCTACACAGCTCCCTCGAGTCGCCTTGACACATACTACAGCATCATAGATCATATTTACTGCCTGCCGCGGAACCCTCTAAGCTCCCTTTTCAATTTTGATGTGTGTTAGTAGTGAAGGTTCAGTGACTGGGATGGGTAGCAGGACAAAATGAGTGATTGTGATGTCGTTGCCACTTTATGTATTTTGGTATAATGATTATGCATACCACTGTCTGATAGATTGTGTCTGCCTATCTGTCTGTGTGTCTAAACACCTACTCACAGCTCTCACCATAAGCTGCAGGTGCGCATTCAACTTAGCATTGAATAAAGAGATTTATTGTTGTTGAAATGAGGTAAGATACAAGCACAGATGACTTTTTGGACATAATAAAGACACTTATTTTGACCACGATCCTGCTTTGCAATTTTCTTTTATATGAGTGGGCCATCCAATTATGAGTGAAAGGAACCTTAGGGGCAAGCAGACTTGTTAAAATTAAACAATTTGGACTCTTTGAAGGTAAATATTTAACCTTGCAACACTTAAAACAGGAGAAAATGAACATGCTTCAGGTTAAATGACTTAATCCACAATGTAGAGGAGCGTAGAGCCGGTCACAGCAACCAGAGCCCAGTTCTTTGCAACAATCCGTTTTTTGTTTTATTTTTTAAATTTTTATTATACAATTAAATTAAGGTGGCCTATTGGAAAAAATGCAGAACTCCCATTAAAAAACAAAAAAAATAAAAATAATAAAAAAAAAAAGAATAAATAAATAGATATATAAAAAAAAGAAGTCAAAGTTAAGAAAATTCTTGAAATCATGTAATTATTAAATAAATCATTCTTAGCCTTGGTAAGTTTTGGTGCTACCATAGGAGCAGAGGCAGAATTGGTCATTTTTTTTAGTTTAATCTTTTATTGCATCTTGTAAGTAAAAATCTTTTTTTAATATCTGCAGTCCTCTATAAAAACAATCCCTTTGACACACTGTGTCCTTAAAATATTTGAAAGGTCAGAAAATGATATGTTATAAGAAGTTAGGCCAGAAGAAATACCTGTGAAAGCAAACTTTCCAGAAGTTGTAAGATGTTTTAACTATGAGCCACTGATAGAACAACTGAAGAACTAGACAGGAGATGGAGGAGAGAGAGCGGGAATGACCCGCAGCAAAGAGCCACAAGGGGGAAGTGAACCTGGGACCACTGCAGCAAGGACACAGCCCCTGCACATGGGGCGCCGGCTCCACCAACTGAGCTACCAGAGCACCCCTTACCTGTCTTTCTTAGCTAATTTGCATACACTTCACTTTGTATTTTACAATATATTTCATTAATTTTGACAATCCATCCTCAAGAGAACCTTGTTACCAGCTGGTGATTTTATCAAGCAGGACATATAGGACAATTTGAAGAGACTGCATAGCATTTAGGGAACAAATGAAGATGGCACATTGATAATAATGCACCCCAATCTAGATAACAACAAGCTAATGTGAAATTAAATACATGAATATTGATTACCAACAGAATATGAAAGGAGATTAGTGTAGATAGAACTTTTGTCAGTTCTGAAGTTCGGAGTCACCTTAAACTGACAGAGTGAAACAAAAAGTCAGTGTAAATAAGTAATGTTATGGTCACAATATTTCCTGACTAAGTAGTAAATAAATGCAGTTAATAGTCTTTGTGATAAAGAATAATAGGCAGTGATAAAAGAAACAGAATGAACTACCTCTTCATTTCCTTCGCATCAAATACAGACATGAGGTCTCACTGCTGCAACAGTATAGCAGCTGTTGAGTGAATCTCCTCCAACTCATTACCAAACCTCCACCTGTGACTTCCACCTGGATAAACCATCAGCTCCAATTTCCACTGTAGGCACCCCACCTGGAGAGTGAAACACCCACCAGGCTGTCCCCGGAGGCAAATTTACTGTACTTCTTTGTATCCACCCAAGCAAAACTCTGTAGCCAGATGACACCATTACAGCTACCACAAATACAACTAATACTACTTTTTATTTTATTGTTGCGGTTTACTTTTTTGTTAATAATAGAGCAGAAATTTGATTCATTTTGTGCCCTTTACTGTTATTGGTAAATCTTGATGTTTTCTTTGCCAATTTTTGGCAGTTTGACTCACAGACTGTCCTGTTGAGGAGCAGAAAGCGCATGAGTTTTTCTAAGTGTCAAGTTAGGTCTGTGGTCATTTCGTCTGAGGAGCGTTGAGTGCTGAAATGTCTCTTTGAACCCCGCGGTCTAATAAAAAAAAGGAGAGGAAATGACTCTCTTCTCTCTCCATCACAACAGCAATTTTCTTGGGCTCGTTCCGCCTGCCTTATGAAGAGATCCGGGACATTGTGCTGGAGGTAGACGAGGAAAGACTGAGCGAATCACTCATCCAGGTAAGACTGATGTTCAGTGTGGTGTGTTAGTTCTTTCGCACACACACTTACTTATTTTCACCTTCTGAAAAATGTGTGCTGTACAGTATGTGTGAGGGGGGATGAGACTTTCTCTACATGTTCACAAGAAAAGGTAATTTTTAAATTTCAGTGTCTGGCAGATTGCTTGGGGACCCAATTTTAAACCTGGTATGGTTTGTTTTTTGGCACAAGTCAGTCTCCTCATTCTCATGTGGACCACAGAGACCCCCATTCATCTTCTTATAATGGATGATGAAGGACAAGGCTTGGCAAAGTCTCCACAACTCCTCCCTCCTTTCCTCTTGCCTTTGTTTTAAACAGTAATTGATGAGTTTCCTAAAGGCTGCTTGTTTTTTTTCCAGCTTTATTTCTGTTTTTCTCCTCTCAGAAAGCATTATTTGAAAGCAAGGCGGGTGCAGCTGAGGTGAAGATGCATCACTGGGCACTGCAAGCCTCAATTGAAATAATATTTCTTGCACTGTTCTTGTGTTAAGCACTAAAGTGGTGCCGTCTTTTGTCTCTGTTTTATTGGAGAGGTACGAAGTGTAGACCTCAGGAGTAAACAGCAAATAGAAGATTTGATTCCAGTATAATCTTTGCAGTGGTGAGGCAATATATATTTAGATGTGGCCTCTCTTGAAAGCTGCCCTACAGGACTATTATTTGAGCTCTGATAACCTTTAATTGACTGGCAATCTGGCAGAAAGTACAGAGTGTACGTTATAGGATGGCACACTCCCTGCTGCTTTGTGAAGGAGAAAGGAGGCTAAGGTGTTGCCCTTTTCCAACCTTAGCCTTTCTATAGCTGCTGGCAGAGCAGATGGGTCCTCAAACATTCCCACCAGGTCCTGTATGCACTCAGTAACCATAAAAACGGTTGGACTGTTGAACTAGTCTGGATGAGTAACAGGAAATATATTGTGACCTTGAAAAATGACAGACAACAAGCTGGTGTCAGTGGCCAGTCAACAGTCAACAACGAGCACTTGAATAGTTGAAACTCACGTCCTCAAGGCTGTTAGGCTACCTCAAAGTCTGTGAGATGACACTGAATCAATAAGCTGATAGGAGAGCAAATAATGGCCAAACCAAACACATGTGGAAAAGGGAAAAAAAAAAAGGATTTTAAGATTTTCTTAGTGATACAGTTACTATGACACAGACCTCCACTGTAACCTAAATGTTCATTCTATTAACCACTTAACAAAATGCTTGTGAATAAGTGGTATTAGTGATATGACAGGTGGTCAAGTGACAAAAATTGATGTTTTTGTTTCCACATGCAGCACCTCCTTGTGAGGGCGTCCTTCTGTCCTCTTCCCTTTTCTTCTTTAGTAAATGTGAAACAAGATAACGAGGCTGCTGAAAAAGGGGTAGACTCAGTGAGGCTCCTGAGAGCAAGTGTGTGAGTCAGCATAATCATCTGGGAACCGAGCTAATGTCACAAAATCCAGGGGGAGGCAGGAGGACCAACTGAGTTAACATATCGGTGCAGAAGGAGCCCACATCTGGCAAGTGTGTGTGTCACTGCTGGTTAGATAACGATGCTAAAGACAGACTGAAGCCAGAACTGCATAGATAAGACAACAGTGTGTATTTGCTCCCACTATACAGTTGTCTGTGTTTTTTATTTTGTGTTTAATGTTTTGTATGTGCAAGCTAGAATTGCTAATATATCCTTCATTTAACTGCAGTGTCAGTATTTTATGTGCAACTATTATAGTAAATATAGCTGCAAGTAGCAATGAGGGGGCCAAGCAGTCAAAAAGCCATATAGATATAATGATCCTCGACCATTCTGCAAAGTTTCCTAACAACTGTTCAGTTTGAAACAGGTGCTGCTGAAGACTTCGTTTGTGGAATAACAGCACCGTTTTTATCATTGTTTGAAATTTAGCCACATATTTGTGTGTATGTTGGCAAAAACTGTGTGTGGCAACGGAGGTCCTCGATTTTGATTTTACCACTAGATGACACCAAAAACTATACACTGCTTCTTCAAGCATTTTTCCCAAAAATGTAATGTGCAGAAAATGTAATTCGTGGTGCCTACAGGCCCTTATGGGAAACTTGTTTTGAAATGAGGAGATGTACATATGTACAAAATTTCATTATTTCAGGGCAAATTGGTTGTGAGATATGCCTTTTTAAATTTGCATTTTCAGCTGTTTTGCTATTGCTTTGGCCAATAGACGTAAGAGTCGCATCATGGCCTCGTGTCATGACCCTCTACCATTCTGCCAAGTTTTGTAAAATATGGCCACCCTTTTTTTTTTTTTTTTTTAATTTAAATTTTAAATTTTAAATTTTAAATTTTTTAAGCTTCCCTAAGCTTTTGCCAAGATGGAATTGTAGTGGAATTGTATATTAGTCTCCAGATAGTGTATACTGACTTTTGTGCAGATTGAAGAAAATTCCTGGGAGCAGTAAAATTTTAAGTGTTCCTCAAAAAATTTAAAATGGCGGAAAATCTAGTAACCGGAAATTATGGGTCCTTGAGACCAGTTTGAGTGGCATTTGTGAGCAAAGTTTCATGACTCTAGGCCAAACAGGGCATGAAATATGCTTGCTCAAAGTTTTTATTTTCAGCTGTGTGCTGTAGTGCACCCATTGGTCAGTCGACATCAAATTCCTGCTATGGCCTCTTGGCATGACCCTCTACCAGTGTGCCAAATTTTACAACTATTGTACATGTGGTTCTATGGGCTCCCGTAGACCTCAGTGGTAGAATAAACAAGAAATACATAGATAAGAAGAGAAGACAGAGACACAGTGGGGACTTCGCTGCTTGGCCCCAATTAGAATTGCTATTGAATAACTAAAATTCAGAATCATTTCTTATGTCACCTGTAGTTACTGTTTTACAACTGCAGGTTAGCTCTTACAATTTCTTCTAGTGTTAAGGTTATTTACAAATCAGCAACTGCTTTAGATTAAAGCATAACAAATAAATCTGAAGGCTTCTCAGAAACTTTTGAGTGGCATAATGCTTCTGTCTCCATTTGAATTGGCTCATAATGTAGGAACTGATTACGCCTTGTAAAAATGCATTGAAATCAATGCTTGATTTTCTTTTAGCATCTCTGTAAAATGTCCAAGTACTTAAAATCTGTGTGAGATAGCTACATAGTGTCCTCATTGATAGGCACTTTTTTTTTAAATTTAAATGAATAAATACATAATTTCAATTGCAATTGTTTGATGCAAGTATGTCCAGATTACTGAATTTGCTCTCATTTTAAAACAGAGCTAATTCCTCTGTTTTAAAGCATGTTTGACTTTTCCTCAGCAGTAGCAGTCAAAGCTGGTTTCCTTGTTCTTTCTTTGTATGAAATGTAATTTTTCAAAGGAACTGAACTTTACTCAGACTTAATAATGCCACACAGTTGCTGGGGTGACGTTTTGCTTCTCATGAAGAAAAAGCTCAGTTCTTATATTGAATGAAAAGCACAGTTTGCTTCTGGCAGCAAAAACATCTTCGTTTTCTGGAATATATGAGCCGCCATTTGGCAGGAAAAGTAAAGCAAACATAGGACTTGTTTTTATTTGTACGTAGTTGTGTACTGAGCCAAACCTCCTTGTGAGATAAGAGTTTGATGCTTATAGAACAAAATCATGCAGGAATGTGCTCACAAACTTAAGGGAGCGAGTGGCACATGCCTTAGAAACACAGAGCTTCAGAGGCACTGAAGGGAAGCAAAGTGACTCCCTGCTGGGTGACACAGTCCTGAGTGTGGGCTCCATCTGCACAGTGCTCATCTACACTCATTATGCTGATTAATCACTCTACACCACCCACTTTCAGCCGCACGCCAATCACCATTTATTCACATGGACAACTGCACACACATACAGAGTAGGAAGACGTGTCTGCACGGCTTGGGCAAGACTGAAAGGAAATGCATTTGCCATCTTTCTAATGTTAGAAGGCGTGGGTGACTTTATCTAGAAGTAAATACTGTAAGTACATACATTATGGAGTTTAAATAGTAAAAGAAAAAGAGAGAAGAAAATATGTTTATGTGAATAAGGGGACTTTGCAGGATTAAACCTATATTGCGT
This sequence comes from Naso vlamingii, assembly GCA_029822935.1. NCBI lineage: Eukaryota > Metazoa > Chordata > Actinopteri > Acanthuriformes > Acanthuridae > Naso > Naso vlamingii. Next base: position 16,965,278 of record JAPQLA010000025.1, on the reverse strand, counting down.
TTGATCAGTTAGAGTTGAGCTCTCTGGTGATCATCTAGCTTTAAGTTACTTTTAATTGCTTCGACAACTTTGTGCCACCTGTTGCTTTTTCACTTGATTAAAGCATAGAAATGGGCTTTACTAAGCAATGACAGCTTATTACTAGAACATAACAAATGTAAATATTGCTATCAGTTGTAAAATATTATTATTTATATTTTATCATAAAGGTTGTAAACAAGCTATTGGTTTGATGTCAATTATTTTCTCGTTATGACAGAGCTTTAAGCATTAATGGACACTCCAGCCCTGAAAAATTGATATAGTGCACCTAACCTGGCAGGTGCCTGAAGCTCTCTTGAGTTCATGCACTCTGATGTAAAGCTCTGATAAAAAATAACTCGCACTTGATCCAAAGATTAAAATGAAACACAACAAAACTCAGCTTATTTAAAAGATATGCTTTGGCATTATTTTGAAAAGACAAGTGACAAGCAAGTGGGGCATTGATAAATGGAAGGATTAGTAAAACAGAAGGAATTGAGGAAGCAAGAGGTGTTCATAATGCATCCAAAGCTCTGTGCCTCAATCTTATTATCTTCCTTTACCGTCGACATGTCTAATGTTATGATTTGTCAGCAGAATGTGGCAGTGCGCTGGCCTTGAAGTACCCCTACAATGTGTCACCCTGGCAGAGTGGATAGATAGGACTTGATTGGCTCTCCTTATTCTGCATTAAGGCCCATCAACGTCTCAGAGATGATGTACACATCCCTGAATGCTGGCAGACAGTCCTGGCTTTCACCATTCATCCAGTCTTCATATGAACCTTTGCAATTTGACACTTATTTTCATCTCCATGCACCCAGCATACAAACATACGTACATTACATGCAAATGGATAGGCAGTGTCATTAATCCTCTCTTTTTCCCAGTCCCTGCACAGTTTTGTCATTCATCATCCAACCAATAAATGCGTGCAAGGTTCATGCACATGTGCAAACACACACATGTGCATGCAGTCTCTCACCTTTTCTCTCCACATCTCATTTGCCTTCAAAATCCATAATGCCACCAGACAGAGGGCACTTTTATGTATCAGGTCAGCTTCGTCAAATTCAAAAAGACATAAGAAGCACTCCGCTCCCCTACCCTGTATAACAATGAGATAAAGAGGACAATGAAAGACAATTATGAACGTTGGCTCAGTGAAAACAGATTGAGCCTCAGACAGCTTGGCAAAGGTCTGCTTTTAGAGGGCTGACAGCCTGACAAAGCTATTCATTGCTCTTGTTTGCTGGCAACAGAAGCAGCAAGGGAAGGATCTTGTTGGAGAGAGTCAGGCACGTGCTCTCTGGGCTTCAGTGTCTGGGTTGAATTGTGTTTGTATTTAGCTTGGCACTACAGGATGTCTAGCCCTCCCAGGTGTTTTTAATAGCACCCCTGCTCAAGTGCATATGCTACACTAAATGATGACGTAGCTGTGCTCGTGACCCTGCTGTCATTGACTTGTGTTGACCCTCGTTGGTGTTTTAATTTCTCCAAAAGTCCCTCACAGCTCATTTACCCCAGGGGCAGGCTTAACTGGCATAATGATGGTAGTTGGTTACATGCCCTTCCAGTTCCTGCCAATGGAACACAAGCAGGCCAACCAATGGCCAGATCATTAATAAGCACTTGTAAACTTGAATAATATACGGTGTAATCAAGTGATACACATGCAGGGGGTCCCTAATAGTTCATCGGCAAGGTTCATGCTATGTGATACCCTGAGAGCATAATTTTGATTAAATGCAGGGATGCCAATACTGATAAAAGATGATTACTCTTTTGTCATTGCTGATAC
>JAPQLA010000025.1:16948946-16961337 GCA_029822935.1 Naso vlamingii | reverse complement strand
GTGTGTGTGTGTGTGTGTGTGTGTGTGTGTGTGTGTGTGTGGTAAGCTAACTTTCGTCATGATATGGCCCTTGGGGCTTGTTTTGTGGAATATCAGAGTGGCTTCTTAATGTTTAATGTCTGCCAATGTATTTTATATTAGCCCATCTCCTTTTCAAAAGGAAATGCTAATGACTAACTGCACTGCCGCGATTCATTTGTAATTAGTATTACCCTATGTTGTGTGTAAATGCACTGGTAAGAATATCAAAGAAGTGTCCAGCATTTCTTCTATTTAAACTCAACGTGTCTTAGTGAGTAAATGTGTTCATACTTTAAAATTTCCAGCACTCATTGGTTGACATATCAGGGCTATTAACTAAACGGTGGGAAGCATTTGTATTCACTTTGTGATGTAGGATGAGCTGTAGAGTGTCACACACATTAGGGCAATTTTTGCACGTCCTAAATCAGCATGGAAATTTATGTCAAAATGATACAGGTATGATGCTGTGTAATAAAACTGATACAGTTGAACATGAATTGCTGTCACAGTGTGATGGACATTTTTATTTTCATATTATACCGTATGTAAAGATATGCTGATGTGTTAGCCCAACAATCGTCTTACATATAATTCATCCTCCAGCCACTTGAGTTTCTTATTTTAATATAAGAGAAGTGGTGATATACATATAGACAGAAAGAGCTTCCTCTACCCATCTGCATCTCATTTTGTAGTATCTGTAAGTTTCTATCTCTATACCGTGATGTCACTTACATTAACAACAGCTTCCCTGAGTTCTTGTGTCCTACAGCCACAATATCATGATTTAAAAATGCATTTCTTTTTTAGGTTTCTAATCATTATTCCAGACTTCCTGAAGTGTTTTCTGTCGTCCTTACCTAGGAATTGCATTGTGCTACTGTAGTAGACTCTTGTATATATTACATTTCTTTCATTAAGAAGACCAATACGATTTTTATCCCAAGATGCTCATGTGGCTGTGCTTTTATAAATATCACTTTAAACACTGAAATGACACCACAAAAGTTATGCGCGGTCCAACATTAAGGAGCTAAAGAGCTTGGCAAAAATGCAAAAGGGAAAAAAGAATTCTGCAGTGGTTACTTTGATTTTTTATTGTACAGTCATATAAACATGAATAATGGCTATAGCACATGCACATCATACCTTTCACTTAAACTAAAATAAGGTCTATACAGTTTGGCCTCTCAAGAAGTGTATTTATGGATATTCACTCCAATGATTTTTGGATATACGTTCCTTTCCTTGTAAATTGTAGTCGTTTACATAGTGTGTCACATAAAATTCTGGGCTGTCTCACAGTAAACACCAGCTTTCGGCTTTGCACTACTTTTCTTCACCTCACCATGGCAACAACCTTTCTGCCAGGTCTCACAGGAGTCTTTCGCACTAGCCTTGCTTGTTATTATTGTTTATCTCTCTTGTCAATCACCTAGATCACTACGATGCTCATCCATATGCATGTCCTCATCATTACACGTGGAAGTCCACTGGCTGCAGGGTCTGGCAGTGCCCATGCCAGCCTTTGTTCTCTGCTGCAACAACAGGTGATTGTAGCAGCCTGGCACATTGTTGGGCATCATTTGCATGGTGTAAAAGTGCACATGTGGGGCAAGGCGATAAGTATTGCTGTGCATTGGGCCTGTTGGATTAGAGCTTAAGCAGGAGAAACGGGGTCCCCCTTGGGCTTAATTGTGGTGTATTTTGGCACACAGTACAAAACTCTCTCCTGCATCAAATGCTAATTTAACAATGGAATGTGAAATACATTATGCTGATTTGGGAGGGCTGGAAAAATAAAACAGAAAAGGAAGAAGAGTATTCAAAAAAACAAAGTAAAAGGCAGGGGAAGGAGAGGTGAGGTTTGGCTTGGTGCAATATCAAATGTACCTCAGAAATTGATGGCCAGGACCCAAGGTACTACATGTACTTTTCACTGATCATCACCATGCTGCTGATCTCAAGCCACAGGGTCCAGGCCAGGTACTCTGTCCTCAGGTTGAATATTGATTAAAAGCACGAACACACACACGTACACACGCACACACGCACACACACACACACACATGCATACACACAGGATAGTTCATGCACAACATCTCACAACAGTTAAATTTTGATTATTTGGAGTCCATGCAGCTTCTCCTCAGGCACACGGGGTGCTGTATTTTCTTAACTGAGTAAAAAATTAGTTTTCTGTTTTCACTCTCCAATTCAGTGTCTTTGTTCCTGTGACAGATGGCACATCACTCAGAGAACGCTCTCAGACAGCAGACTCCACAAACAAATTAATTTCTATTACTGTTTTGCATGCTAGCGTTCCCCTTATTTGATTGACAGGCTCATCATATACCAACACTGTATTAGGGTGACTTTGTGGGGCATTGTAGAGGAAGAATATTCACAAATAAGAGATCACTTCAGTGCGTTGCAGTAAAGTTCATCCTCCTTCTTTCCAAGCTGACAATTTTGTCTGTTTTTTTTTTTTGTTGTTGTTGTTTTTGTTTTTTTTACATATCTACTACATTAAGCTTGTCTTCATTTATCAAGTAGATACAGGTTTTATTAAAGTTGGTGCAAATTAAATGATCATACGTGCATTCACATTTTAAAGCATATTCCTCTTTCAGTTAGCATATAAAAGTTTTATTAATCTCTAAAGGCTTGTTTCTTATAGCAGATTCATATGCAGGTGAAAAAATCTTTCCGAAACATTTTGTTTTTATTTGTTTGCTTCTTGTCAATCTCTGTTAATCTTCTCTCCAGTGTTTTTATATCTCTGTTTATCTCTTTCTTTCTGTATGTGAACCCTCTATTTGCCAAGTGAAATTCCTTCTTAATCCTGCTTCACACCTTTCAGGGTAAATGTAAGTGCTCAGGTGTGCACATTTAAGAAAGTCCTCCGTATTTCCTCTGAAAAGACAAGTTTAATGTCACAGTAAGTCTGTGAGGTTTTCCAGCCCCAGCCCTCAGATTAATCCCTCCCTCCCCCCGCTATCTCTTGCGCAGCCTTTCTTCCTCCCTCTCACCGTGTTTGTTTCTTTCTCCAGACTGCATTTCTCATTTAGTTTAATGCGATTTTAGAATCTGTCACACTCAGTTTGTTGCCTGTCAGCCTGTCAGAGTAGCTTTGCTCACACCGAGATTTGAGGTGTTTGTGTGGTTTGGCAGGGTGTAGATTGTGTAAGACTACAGCCACCTGTATTGACTGATGTTCATTGTTCAACATATTAACCTGTGAGACACGATTGCAGTTTGTTGTTGGTGGTGGTTGTTTGATTTTTTTTACATAAATTTTCCTCTAATTGTTGAGGTTAAATGTTGAAAACAAGCTAATATTAGTAAACATTTTCTAAGGTAAAATATTAATTGTAACTACAAGTGCTTCACATTATTTTAATTAGAAATCTTTGGTTTTTAATTTTTATTTTTTGTAAAATTAAAAACATTCAGAAAAGACATTTTACATTTAGAAGGTGCTGCAAACCATTTCACCAAGTTTATCTGTCAAAACTATCCCATTCTCATAATCAGAACACGGCTTGATAGTCTTTGTTCCACAGATTCAGTTTCCATTTTTTGATAGTAACCTTCTGTTTGAGATGGATGCCATCTACACCCTCAAACTGTTGTGCAAAGTTACTTTTTCTCTTTTAACTTTTAAGCTTCGTTTGAAAAAAAAAAAAAACACAAAAACAACTTTTGAAATTTCACACAATACATTTTTTGGAGCTGTCAGGGGTTGGTTTGAGTAGGAAGGCTAGTACCATGTTGAAAAGTCTTTGTGTCTGTCTTTTTTTTTTTTTTTTTTCATTGATTTAAACTGAAGTCTGCACTGATTTGCCATGAGTCAGGTTGGGAGCATGCTGAGGTGTCACGGCAGGGAGACGGCAGTCCCATGTTGCTCTTCATCACAAAGCATGGGCTAAATACCACATGTTCCTGTCTCCCAAAATTGAGGAGAAAATCAATTTAAAGGAGAAAATCACATCTGTCAAGCACATGGCAGACATGGCTCCTCCTCTGTCTTTGTTGTAGACCTTGTAGAGAGGAGCACAGTTTACTCAGATCATATTTTAGACACCAGGTAATTCTCCCTCTTTTCTCCTTTATTTAACCCAGCTTAATAAAGACTTTATTGCTTCGAGTAAAGCTTTATCGATTGACGTGTCTCAGACTACAAAGAAAGGTTTCTTGGTTTTCTTTATCATTTTGACATTACTACAGGGAATATGCTTCTCTGCACTCTAAGTATATTTCACAGATTTCACGGTGTAGAGGTTGTAAAGAAAGTGTGATAGATGTTACACCTCAACTTAAAAAGAAGACATTTCAACTTGGTTTAACATATATTTTAATGCACACTTAAACTAACAATTTACATCTTCAAGTTTTTTGGCATTTTTACTCAGCACCAGATTAGCGCCTGCTGTTTCCAACAGCATGCAGTGCTGTTACTGTATGGTTAAGTTCACGCCTAATACATGTCTAATACCCACCCCCCCCCCCCCCCAAACTGTATTAACTTGGCACGGGTTCACGAGGCTGTCAGACTGTGAACTTGATTCACCGGAAGCCAGTTGACAGCAACAAAGATCAAAGTATGAAAGTGAAAGCCCTACAGATACTGTCATCCTCCACAAATGTTTAGTGAACCGTGACGTGTTTCTCGTTACTTTTACACTTTCCTTTACCCTGGCAACTGCTCTAAGTCCTCAAGTACAGGCCTTTCACAGTCTGGGTAACAGGAGTGGCATTTTGTCACTAATATTTATCAGTCAGTTATAAAAATAATTGTTATTTTCTGTTTATTTTAAAGACAAATAAACCAAGATTGCACTGTTTCAACTTAGTTTAAGGGGAGAACACTGGCAGTAGTGCTGGGAGGTTCTTCCAGAATCCTTGTGTTGACCTCAAAATCTTAAGTCCCTTGATTTTGCATAATAATATTCTTATGTGTTTTACAAACAGAAAATCAACCAAAACCAATCATTTGCACTTTAATGAAATGGATATTCCAAAGTTATAATGAAACACATTTTGAAAAGTGTGCAGTCAGTTGCATTGTTCTAGTGCATGTATTATTGGACTGCCACTGTTGCTGACATTGATTAATTTGATCTGATTTATTAAACTAAGCACATAGTTGATTGATAAATGAAACATGTATTTGACTGAGTACACACAAAATTTTCAAGAGGGAAGTTTTTGGGGACCAGGTAACAGAACGCATTTAAACCTAAACTACTGGAACTCAACAGAGCAATGTTAAATCTAGAGCTGAAGGTCTAACTGAGGAAATTTGAGGCAACTGAAATACAGACACTCTCATAGCATTTCTCGGGAAACGGTAGAGTGAAATACCCTTTGGGGGAGCATTTAACTGTATAAGGAATCAATGTATTTTCATTGGATTTACATTTTTTACCTTGACTTTGAGAAGAGTCAAATCAACAGACAGTTTCTGTTGACACATGAAGTTTTAAAACTTTTAAGCCTGCTTGTAATTGTATGATCACTTGTGCTAGTTTAGAAAAATAGATCAATATTAACACTGTAACCTTAACGAACAAAAAAAGTGGCAGGCCAGTGAGATAGTCTCATCCAGAACTGACACTGTATCCGCAGTATAGTGCACACTTTCACTAAATTTGCCCACAAGACATATTTGTCTTTAATTATTGGTTGTAATGGCTTTTTTTTTTCACATAATCAGCTCGCAGTCTGTTTTTATTTTCGACAAGGAGAAGCAGCGTTTATGATGATTTAACCTGAACAACCAGTCTTTGCAGTTGCTTTTTTGTTGGCGGATTGCTGCATCTTGGCAAGTGTGCCGATATGTAGCGCCTTTATCTTCACCCAAGGCGGTAAATGAATGTGTAGTGTTGCTTGCATACTTCCAGTAATCTCTCCTAGACTGCTGTGTGTGTCTGGTGGCCTGTGGTGAGAAGTCTGGCCCAGCATCATCACCCAGACTTCCACATTGGTACACATATGGTGCCGCGTTTGTGTCAATTGTGCTCCACGGGGTTTCTAATAATTAACAAGATGACAGACAAATGCTGTGACAAGAACAAGGTGAATTCGATTTTCTATTACACGCTCTTCTGTGGGTTTCAGATATATTCCGCTCTGGCATTTTGGAAGGTTTTAGAACAATTTCACCTCTTTTAAAATTATGAATTCACTCCTAATGTAATTACAAAGACTTTTACTTTTGAATTTGCAAATTCAGTGATTGATTCTAGTTGTATTTGTAGGCATGATTTTATGTTGCCGTATATATTTGCATACTTATTGCAAGTCACTGTCGAGTATGTACAACACAACTTCACAAAAGATGGAAACATACGTTGCAAATATCTGAAATACATTCACTAACAAAGACTCTGCCAAGGACACTTTAAATTGTATTCAACTCAAATGGAAATAAAGTATAGCAATGCCAGAGAAGAGCAGCCTAAATAAGCGGATTTGCCACAGTATTAGCAATAACTATTATACTGGATGAATGTTTTTTCCTGTGTTGATGCCATTCCATTTATAAGTAGTAACCCACTGTCAAGGAGAATGTAATAACAAATCCAGCTGCAGATGTCCATTAGTGTTCAGGAGAAGGATTTTATGTATACAATGTGCTGTACTCTCAATCATACAGAAGAATGATGGATCATTTTTGGTCACTTGGAGTATAGTTATTAGATATATATCTTCATATCTGATGAAAGAATTTTTGTTTGGTAAATCCTACAAACATTACAACTTGCTGACTGTAATACATGCTGTAAAATTAAACAATTCTAGTGAGGTTTTCAGAAACAGCTACAGGAGCTTTTCAGCCAAGCCTAATACATCAACCTTAAACTAAAAATCTGTATTTCTAAACAAAAAAAATGAATCAGCTTTTAGTTTTAGGGCGATTATTCTTCTTATTCCACTTTTTGTATGTGAAAGTCATCAGGTGTATGACACTGCAGAGAACCCATCAGTCATTTGGCTTTGTATCAGTTTTGTGATATAAGTCTAGATAACACCTTAGATTTTTGATAACATTATATTGTAATGTAATATGGCATAAGAGTTGTTTTTTCCTGGTTTTCAAGGCTTCATTACCATAAAGTGATGTTATTTTCTAAATGTATCTGAGTGTTCAAGCTGTTTTAATTATTTGCCTTAACCTACTCAGTCTTTACATCCACATTACTGATGATTATATATCAAAAAACAGATAATATTAATATTTTGTTAAAGCAATATATTTGTCACAACATTGATAGTAATAATTAGTGTGACATCTGATTTTTTTTTTCTTGTTGCATTCCTGCTATTTACAGTATTTCATATTTGATTTACATGTTTTACATTCGCTGTGTTTTTAAACAGGCAACAGAATGCTTTCTGTTCATTTTGTTTTAAAGAAGTGCTTGTGACATCTTAAATGTGGCTTTGAATTACAACATTTAGCCCACTGCAAAGAAAATATTGATATATACTATTCATCTTGTATCACCATTCGGCCCGAAAACACCAATTTTGGTCCATATCACCCAGCTCTAAAAGAGCAAAAACAAAAGTTTATTTATGAAAGGCCACAAGTAAATAATTGGCTTTGTAACAAAAAAATGCTGTAGAATACAAGAAATGAAAACCATGTGCACAGTCATCATTTAACTGCAATATAAATCCATTCTTACAAATCCAATTACACAAATATGTTTGTTATTTTTTATATCATCAACAATCCTTTCTGCCTCTGCTGATATGATCAAAAGCCTTCATTATAATGGCACCATTGCTTGCTGGAGACCTTAATTGGAGCTTCAGCAAAAGCAAGCAACATTTGATATAATGGCTCCCTCCCAAGCAAGAATGCCAGGCCTGCATTATGGCTCACTTTTTATATTGCTGGATTCCCTGAGGGAAGGACAGAGATGTCATCATTAGTGGGCAGCAGACTCTGACTGCGGTGCCTGGGATAGCTGTTGAGGTCCACAAAGTGGTCAGCCAGGCCTCTGGCCCAGTGGCAGTGTCTCCTCTGTGTTTTTCCTGTCGGGGTTCCCATCTGCCCACGTGACCTTGTGCCAGGTTGCTCCCACTGAATAAATTTGGGGAGCTAATGAGGAAGGAAGCTTTTCGGAGACCTGGAAAAAGGCCACCTTTTTTCTTTCTCTTCTTCTCCTCTGAGACAAAGAAGAAAACAGTCGCTGTGGTCAATTTTATTAACTTGGCTGACCTTCACACCTCCACAATTAACATTTACAGAAAACACAGCCCCTCGCATTATCGCCATCATTTCCATCTTAATCTTGAACCTCACCACCAGCAGTGCCCTCTGTTTTTTTCCTGCTACTGCAACAGAAATTTAACAAAAATGTAGCAAATTAATGGCAAACCAGTTGCATGTATTTCTAAGACAGTTGCAAGGTGATGTGGATTATGCAGAAGAAGGTCAGTTTTCTGAGGGTCCTTCAGTAATTGGCTAAGGGCCACCAGTGTCACAGTAAAAAGCCAACCTTAAGCAGTGATGATGTGACCTTATCTAATTATCCTCCCAACAGACCACCAGCAAGCCTCTGTGCATCCTGACTGAAAGCTAAGTCTAATAAAAATAAATACTTGGGAAAAAAATGATGTCATGTTGTCTTTGGCAGTGTCAAAAACCCAAAAGATGTTTTAAATGTAATCTACATTCATTCACAATATATGATCAGGCTTTCATGTAATAATTTAATCTTGAGTGGCTCTAGGAAAATACATCCTGTTCTAGTCTAATGCTTTTATTTCCTGATATGAATTACTGTATGTCTGTAAGAAAGTTATTTTTCGAACTGTTAGCTAATCTTGTAAGTTGAATATGAACACACTCAGCAGCTTCGCTTGTATGGACTCTTTTCTCCTGCTGCAGTGAATGGTACCCTGTCATCCTTGTCTGTGAGGTCATTTTTATCCTGACATGGACAAAAAATGAGATTTGCATTAACAGTGGCTCTGTATGTGTGTGTGTGTGTGTGTGTGTGTTTGTGTTTGTGTGTGCTCTCCCATTTGTAGAACCTGATAAAGAACCTGCCAGAGCAGAAAGAGCTGAGTGCGCTAGCGGAACTAAAGGGTGAATATGAAGAGCTAGTGGAGTCGGAGCAGTTTGGCATTGTGGTGAGTATAATTTCCTGGTGACTACTGGATCGGCCCAAGAGTACACACTGTATGCACAATCACACTGCCGGGTGCGCTACAGTCAAACACTTGCAAGCATGCACAGTTGAGAAATTCAATTTTTTATTCATTACTCACTCTTTTCTGTCTCCCTACATCACACAAATTCACACACACACACACACACACACACACACACACACACACACAGTTTTTTTGTACTTGCGACTGTCTTCCTACAGCATTGTTTCGTTTCATTCACTCTGGAGGGGCTGCTGGATTTGGACAATAGTTTTCCCAGAGACCAGGAAATTAAGAAATGTATAATTTTTTAGTTGTTCCAGTAATAATTAATCAAAAAATATCTAAAGTAAAACTATAAAGTGCATGTTTAATGGAACAATCACAATTTGGCAACCCAATTTCAAAATGAAAATTTTTTTATTAAAAAAAGAAATGCTTTTGACTTTGACAAAGAACAAAACAATCATTTTCGTTGAGGATTTAGCGTCAAGAATTCAGTGAGTGCCATATTTTTGACATCAGTTTCTGAAAACAATCAGGATACGAGCAAGCCCACGTGCAAGAGACGCTGCAGAGCAGTGCTAACCAAAGCTACTAACAGGAGCTGTTAGTTAAGGCCCTGAAGGACCGACATGCCAATAAATTTAAACAATTTCAGAATTCCTTTTAAACAACATTAAACTAAATGACCCAGTAATGTGCGTTTGGGACATGATTTTGTCTGTTTTCTTTGTTGGGATGAAGTTTGAAATGAGTTGCATTATGAAGTGTTCAAGTGCTGTTCAGTGAAAATGACTATTTGGTGAAAGAAACTTCATCATAATCAGTTCAATGTAATCTTGTAAAATGTAGTGTTAGCTGAATAACTAAAACAAAAAGACTGCTGTTGTTTAAAGAAGAAACAGAAGAAATCTATATGAAATAAAAGAAATATGTCTTATATTGTTTTTCTACTGAAAAGAATTCAATTATTTATGTCCTGAGCTTGTTGAGCATCAGGTATTCGCTCACAGAAGGGAATGCATTTATTTAATTTTATTTAAAAGAATTCAATTAATTGTTTTTTAACTTAACATACATATGTAGTGGTTCAAATATTCTTAATGTTGTTAAAAAATAAAGATTGTGTTCAATGAAAAAAAAAAGTTGTTGTTTTTCACCTATACGTTTCAAAACAACACATTTTTGAGCTGTAATCGCAATACTATGAAACCATGATATTTTTGCTTAAGGTTATCATACCTTCAGAATCTCACACTGAGCCATGTCTAGTAGTCAACCAATTTTGTGATGTACCTCAATCCTCAAATTGATTTTCACTGATTAGCCAAAATCGTATGTCGTATCCAACGATAGGATGAATAATTCTGTGGGTACCATATTGTTAACTTGCAGAATAACTTAAAGAAAGTTCTTTTTTTATGTCTTTAAGGCCAAATCTGTATATTGACCTTATGTATTGACATAATTAACATATTTAAGGTTTGAAAAATTAATAGTAATAAAGTTGTGTGTTTCTTTCAGTAGTCAACTTGTTGTTTCCCATCAACCTATTCTAAGCGCATAATTGGACTTTAGTCTTGAGTTGTGTCCGCCATGCACTCATGCCTTATCCTACTACCTTTTCATGCTGGACTGCACTCCATCCAGTGCTGAAGGTGACTGTAAAGGCAGAGCTGTACTGTAAATCAGTTGTAGAAGAAGGGAAATACATCATCAAGCTGCTCTGACCTTTCCACTTAGTTACAGCTGTAATTACTTTTTAATTAACTGCTCTTGCTATCCATTTGCTAAGTGAATACCCAGCACTTTAGCAACTGTAAAAGAAAGTGTTATCTTTTAAACTTAACTTTACAACAAGATCATAGAGGTGCATTACACAATTTTACAGAGGAAGTGTTCAATTAGACCCAAGAGTTACAAATGTGCTCCTTCTCCCTCGCTGTTCTCTTTATTCATTGAAGGCTGTTTTACCTATGTCTTTTAGGAGATGTAATGAAGCAGGGAAAGGCAAGTTCCCTCGTGATCTCACCAATTTTGTGATCACATACCTCCCCACTGATGAGGTAGCTCCTCAATGCAGAGCTATTTAGTTCCCCTGGGAAATAAGCCATGTTCAAGCTTTTCTCTGCCGGAGCTGTCACCAACAAGCTTGCTTTCATTGTGATTTCTCCTCATTGTACACAAATCAATTCAAGTTAGGGAGAGTGGAGCTTGTGTGTGTATGTGTGTGTGTGTGTGTGTGTGTGTGTGTGTGTGTGTGTGTGTGTCGCAAACTGTGGTGGGTGGGGATATTGGTGAGTGTGTGTCTGTGTTTGGGGGATGAAGGGGGTGGGTGTTTGACAGACAACTTGCCCATACACATGAATAAATTTGAGCAGTAATGAAACATTATGGGCTGGATCTGAAGGTTGCCTTCAAGCACTGGATTATGCAGCAATCTGTAGAAATTGTCTGTGGTTGCTGCTCTGCCACATATCTTACAGCCAAAACCCTATTTGTTTTAATTCCCTCCCATTTTCATAGCTATTTTTTCACTCATTTTTGTCTGGCTTCAGTGATTCTGCTCCCAACGCCACAAGTATTGATGGAGGCTGTTAGAATCTTTATGACAAATCTGTTTAATGGGGGGCTCCTTTGTTTATATGAAAGTCAGGAGGGAGGGAGGAGAGAGGTTAGTCCCATTTGCTAAAGAGGGTAGTTGATTTTCAGTTTATTAAAAGTAGTCGCAGCAGTAATTGCACTGGAGATTCAACCTGACAGCAATGGCAAGGTGGTGTAACTTTTATAGGGTTTCTTTCTGTCCTTGTTTTATTACATAATGAAAAACTGTTAAATGAACTCACATAATGAAATAATAAATACTCAAATATCTCTGAATTTGTGAGGAGCAGATTTTGTCCTTTTGTGCCTTTTTGCAGGTAAATTCTGTTTTTCGATAAAACAAGTCCTCTGACTTACAACCGATTTTTGCCTGTTTTAATGTTGGAACACACTAACTACGTACTGTACATTAAGCTTTAAGTGTATCTGCATATTTCACTTGTGTCACATAACTTAAAAATGTATCAGTCTTCATGGAACATTGTGCACTTCTCAAAAAAAACTTTTTTCCTGCAAATAAGCAGCAATCTTTTCCCTTACTTGCACAGGACATCAGTGTTTTGTTTGGAAAACTGCTACCACTAGA
>JAPQLA010000025.1:16885454-16900968 GCA_029822935.1 Naso vlamingii | reverse complement strand
TTTACTCTGTGCTGTCTCATTACCTTTGATGACAAATATAAAATGCACCACATTTAGAGTTTTTTAATTACATTAAATAAGACATTGTTGCAGAGTGAGTCAATCAAATTGACTTAAAAAAACTGTAGAGACACTGTGACTAACATTAGTATTTACAGCTTTAGAACCCACCGTACTTATGGTATATTTCTTCATACTATGACATATTACTAGCTCATACTGCTCTGCCAAGAGTCATACAATGCAGTACTCACACTGTTACATTTCAAAAGGCTATGTAATTAAAAAACTGTCTTAAATAATTCAGTTCCAGAAATACTCTAAAAAATCAATTTTACACTTTTAGTATAATTCAGCTTTACTACTTGACTCAGTTTTCAGTTATAGTTCAGTACCAGTGTGTACCATTGTTCTATTGTGTGCTATCAGTCAAACCATGAAATGTTGTTGTTTTGTTTTTTTCTACGATATGAATGAGTTCAACAATTATCAACGATTTCATTAATGGTCAGTTGTGAATTGACTTTTAATTTTTAGCTCTACATTTGTTGTGTAAAATTTAAGCATACAAATGCTTATCATGTCAGGAGTTAGTTTAACAGGTTCTTTACAAAAGGTTCCTAACAAACTTTATGAATAGATTTGAACTTATGGCCTTTTAACCTCATGACAATTGAAGTAAGGGATACGAAGAATTATACTGAACTGCTTTTTCACACATAACGCCTCTACATTAAATATTCAAACTACAGTTGTGTGCGCGGTTCTTTGAATTTGTCTCCAACAGCTCTGTCTCTGAGCATCCTCGATACACACGTCAGCCATTTATTAACTCTGAATAAATCAGAAAAAAAAAAATAAAAAATTCGCTGGAGACACACGCACTGCTTTCTGCTCCTCGAAAAATGTCCCATCGCCTTGTCTGTGGACAGTCTTGTTCACTGCCAGACAGAAGACCATTTCGTTTGCCCTCCAGTCATATGAGCGAATTCCCTAGAAGTTCGCCAATCAGTATCTTGTTAGGCTGTGACACACGGCCTGATGTGGCAGCTCCATTAACCAGCAGAGTAAGCTGGCTGACAGGCCGCATGGACTGTAGCTCCCAGGGGCATGAGAGGGTGTGGCGTTGGAGCACCCATGATGTAAACTGGATCTACCCCTTTGGTCCTGAGTGAACAACTGTCAGATTCCACTGATATAGCCTCCATGCCCTGCCAGTTTGAAGGGTGTCCTTTGGGATCTGTTGGGAGTCAGGTTACCCCCCCCCCCATCTAAAATACTTCCCTATACACACTTACTGTATACATTCTTATGCATTTTTGTTTATTTTTCATATACAGCTTACAGGATTATGTATGAATCAATCAATCCCCTTGCACTATCCTTCTTGTGCCTGTTTGTTTTGCTATCACTCATCAAGATACACACAGAAGGAGAGAAAGTGGCGGACATTCTCTTGTGTATGTCCCTCTCCTGTAAATTCTTTGATTGTTGTGGAGCCTCTACTGTTTAATATTGGCCTGCATATGCCATTGTTTTTCAAGTGTACCTAGTTGGAACCAAAGTAATTCCGTACTAAAGTGGTTTGACACATACGCAAACACATTCAGGGAGAGTGAAAAAGAAAAAGGTGCTGAAGGCAGGGGGCGAACTGAAGGTAAAAGCAAAGTGAGCAGATAAAAGAAGTTTGGAAGTTAACCACAAGTAAGATTTAGACTTTAGTAGAATAAATGGTGAAATAAAAGTTACCAGTTATTTTACCAGTTATATTTGCAAAAGACAAACACCCCACCCCCCACTACCCACTGTTTATATCACGCTATAATGCCCCCCCCCCCAAAATAAAATAAAATCTGTTAATCTCTTTTGTCTCTGTGTGTTGCTCAGTTGCTGCATAGCTTTGCCCTCATTGGCCAAGGTCTCCACTGATTATTTCTGCTCTACAGAAAGTCGGGCTAAGGACCCAGTGGCAGCAGCACCAATCTGCACCTCATTACTTCCCCAAAAGGCCTGAGCTTAGTGCAGGGTAATAGACAGAGGCCCAGCCGCCCTCATTTGTCATGGGCTCCTGGGTTTGATGCAAAGCCCCCCTTGAGCACTTGTTGCTGAGCTCTAATCCTGCAGTAGACACCAGCCACGCTTCTCTGCTTAGCCATCCCCACTCTCCACCGTCATGGCTCATGATTTCACTTTCATTTGATGTTTTAATGAAATCCCTGAGACTCAGTTGAATGGCAGGCCCATTGTTGGCAAATTATTCTATCAAATGCAAGTGGAAAAAAAACGTGACTGGAGTTATTTGTCTAGTAAATATAAGCCACCAAGGGTTTACGGTGTTTTTCAGCATGTGAATCTACAATAGAAGATGAGTTAAACGACACAGGTTGACTCACAAGAAAATGCATGTCAACAAAATGGCACAAAATGCTGTTTTCATGGTGTTGATAGCCTCCTGCATCACCCGTTCACGAAATTTCTACAATAGCTATCAATAATAATACAGCTGCTATAGCAGAAGTTAATTGTAAAATGACTTGACTGAAATGTGCTTAATGCTAGTAGATAGTGAACAGACATTTCTACAATGGCAAACATTTCTTCCTGAGCCGGCCACTGTATTACTTTCTAGCACCCTTTGTTGTGCCCTATTGCAAATGAGTGCTATGAGGCAGCGCCCAACAGGCTAGGGACAGGTCCTTGATGAAAAGGCCTGAGTATCATTAGCTGAAGTTGCTGTGTGTGCCCGTTGAAAGCTTCTCTAAAATGTAAATCAAACTAATGCCCAAACATTTCCCCCCCTCTCCCCTCAGTAATGTTATTCCTTTCTTGCTGATGCTGTAGAGGGAATACGGTGTTGTTTTGCTGTTTGCTACTGGGCTCTCCGTTGATTTCTAACTTTGCTCTGTGGTTGTTATCCTTTTTCTCCCCTGACAGGACCCAGGGATCACTGTGTCTGCATGACTGCAGGCCATCTCTCCTGCAGCCTGCTCATATACAGTACGTGGCCTTGCAAGCGATTAGCCGAACTTATTGACTGCAGTTGCACGCTTTGGAGCAATTAGGCGCTTCATTATGCAAATAAAGAACACTAATTACCTCACGTTTGCTAATTGATTATAAGATACCGTATATGGTCGACATTAGGGTTGACTCCTTCAAAAAGATTTGGCCTTCAACAGTTTAGACTGTGCACTTTGTGAATAAATTAATGATAGCTAATAACGGAGTGTAATTTACATAGTATGTCACTGTGCATGCAGTTCTGCAAATTTGAGGCACAATAGCAAAGACTGAGGAAGAAGGAGATCTCTAATTAAAATGAATCTGTGACAGTCAGAAACACTAACAGTTACAAACGGCAATCTGATGGTAGTCAACAGGGGATTCTCCATTAATTGGCAAAATGAGGCTCATCAATCACGCAGAGGGGGAATGCTGCACAGACAGTATCCTGTCAGCGTCACCCACTGTGGGGGGAGCAGCATGATGTGTGTCTCAGGGACAGAGTCATGTAGAGAAGTAACGGTTTGTACTCTCTCTCTCTCCCTCTCTCCCTCTCTCTCTCCCCCAACTCTGTTTCTCACCACATGTGGCTCTCAGTAGACATCTCTCCAACTCATTCTGACAGGCTTTGTTTTTCCTTGTCGCATTTCAAATGCGGATTGGCTGGCATTCTCTGCCAGTCAAGGCTGAGACAGTATTGTCAAAACACACTGTTGAATTTCAGCTTTTAGAGGATATTCTTTGCTGATGACATTTGCTGAGAAGGTTGTAACTCTATACTCCATGCTCTTCATTCGAGCACTCAGGAAACAAAAATACTGGTACTGCTGATCCACTGTTCAGAAGACCTTGATAAACTTATTGAATTTAAAAATACATATTTCTTTTTTTGTTATTTCCAATACTAGCTTCCCTCTCTGAAGTCTTAACTGGCAGGAATATTTAGCTATTTCTCTGTCATGAAACAGTCAAAATATATAGCATTTGAGCAATGTATGAACTTGATATGACAACAGTGACAGTATTAATATTCTTGATTTCTTAGGTGAACAATGTGCCACAATTATTGAGCAAGCCAAACGAATGCCATGGCACATAACAAACCACCTCTGCCTACAGGTCAATAAATATACCCTGGAAATAATTGACTGTTTTCTCAGTTGGACCAATCAATTACCTGCCACTAGTATTTCCTGTAACTTGCTCGGTTTAGGGCTATAACAGTCAACACTCTAGAAATATTTATTTGTCTTATGCGCGTCTTAAATGCAATCCCATGTATCCACGCAAAATAGTACAGACTACTATAACTGATTTGACAAAGAGACAATAATGTTAACTGATTTGTACACACATCCTACTACATTCACACATGCATTGTTTGTGTTGTATATGGATCATTACCCCTTTCCTGTGCATCAAACCAGTAATATGTCATGGCAAATAGGGCACTCCTAACTATCCTCATAGCTGTCATAGCCAAGGCTAATTTACTGTGAGTGAGACGGTAATGCCTGTGTGGGTTTTTTGACAATTAACCCCCAATTAGCAGCATAGATAGATAGGGCGTAGTCCATAAGTGCAAGTGGTTGTGTTGATGATTGTTCTCCACAAACATGATTGCATGAGATCAGCATCAGTTTACTGTGAAGGACATCTGGCCAGTACAAAGAAGCTTATGGTGACAGCCAGAGACGCTGAGACATAAAATAAAAATGGTCTGGAAACAAAAATGTTTCTAATCCATCTATTTCTCCTTCTCTCTTCTCACTGTTTTTCTCTTTGTCACACAGACATACAAGCATACAGACTGTATATTGCTGGTGGGTCTAAGCCTTGTCATTTAACAGGAACAGGGATGTGTGAGACACATCTGCACCTGAACTAGCAGCTGACCTTGAATTCACTTTCTGTGATGAAGACTTATGGTTGATCCCTGGGCTTTTGCCTTGATGCCTTGCAGCTTTCCATCCTAACTTAAGAACATGGGTAGGAATTACAAAAACCATATACAGTGTCTCTTTCTCTGTTGCCCTCTTTTATTATTATTTTTTTGTGTGTGTGTGTGATTTTCAAGGGTACCCTGTGCAGGTGGTAAGAACATTCATTTTATATGAACTCCTCTTGAGTTTTTTTGCATATTATCTTGTTCTTTCAAAAACGCTTGATAAAAAGTATGTGAGTGCATAAGTGGGTTTTTCTTTTTATTAAAATCTTTGCATAATGGAGAACTTTTAAAAATCAAAGTTACTTTTACCCTTTTCACTTGGACTTCTTGTCAAAAGTGTTATTTTTTTTTTGTCCATATTGAAGTGCAGTTTTCAGTACTTAGACAGGTGTGCACTGACTGCATGTAACTAGCTTTTTGAAGTAAATTAATGTTTAAATTGAAATTTTAAGGAAAATTAATAAGTATAATTGTAATAAAATGTTTTGGGTTTTTCTCCTGAGAAACCTAACCAAAGCCTCCTGAGTGGAAGTTAGTGACTTTTAATATGTTTTTTTCTCTTTTCTTTCCTGTACCATCACATCTTAAATTACAATAATAGAAACATACAGTAAAAAATAACACCAGTTTATAGAAGAACACTTTATCAAGTCTTCTCATGTATCATAAAGGTCTGACTCATTTTCTGCATTTTCAGTATTAGGTGAATTATAGATGGAGCATGTCTGAGGCTCGAATGGGCAAGTTTATTCATTAGTACAAAAGATCTGCAGTGCCATTAGTTGATATCTGCTTGTTCTAATTGGTGAAAGGTACGAGCTGTGTATATATATTGTATGTAAATAAGTCTAATACAGCTTCCAGGAAGCTTTATGATAGGAACCATCCAGTCACTGCTTCTAATATTCTGTGGTACAACAAGTTCTGCTCCCGGACCTGATAACAGAGACTTGGTAATTAATTTTTAATCAAATCAAATCAGTATCAGATGACTTACACAACTATGGTTTAGTCTTTTGTTCTGAGTTGCGACAATGAAGATATAATCTGAATAAACTACAGCTCTGATTCACACCTCTGACTAGGATCTCCTCCATAGCAACAGCTGCTGATGCTTATTGGTACTGTAGCATTTGGAGCACGTCCCAGGAAAAAAACAAAAAACAAATACAGACTCCTCAGATATAAAGTTTGAATATTTATAACAGATGGCCATAACATAAATCTATAGCCATCATCACCAGATGGTGGGCTGCAGTCAGGGCACAGACCAAGTTCTAGCTGGACCCGCGACTAATGTAAATGAATGAGAAAATGTAAAAATCTTCATGGAACGTTGTTGTTGTTTTTTCTCTCCTAAAGGTCGTGGCTACAGACTGCAGCTAGTCCAGTTAATAGAGCCATCGTTTACCATGCGTAATAGCGTCTCTAAAATTAGAAAATCAAATCAATTGTTTACTGGAAGAGAGACGTGGCAGTGAGAAGACATGGCTTGCTTAAAAGTAAGGAAAGTTGAAAACGGAACATGGAATGTTTAAAACTGAATGGCACTGACAACTTTTTGTTTTCCATATTATAAGTATGCCTTTTGAAAACTGAATGTATATATTGTTTAAATGATAAGGAAATGTGTGGTGTTGACTTTATTTGATAGACATAGGGGTATTGGACACAATCCAGACTTCATAATGTTGTGACTTTTGCAGGAAGGAAATTTTAGTGACCGGACCTCTTTCGATTTTAATTGAAGACCCCTGATCTATAGCATTGCGCAGGAGATTTTCACGGGCTCCTGCGCTCTGTAGTGAGAAACATTTTTTTGTAAATAAATCTCCTAAATGCTAATTTCCAGTGCAAGAAAAATGTCTTTAGAGCTAGCAGCTCCTCCCATTTCACAACTTGAGGTTGTGAAGCACTAATTTGAGGGACACGTGTTCGGTGCTGCCACAGCTTATTAGTGACGAGGTGCTGTTGCACAGCAACACCGTACTGATGACATCATCAAAACACTAACCTATTGGAGATGCGCTTCTTGTGTAAAATTGTTGTCAGATAAGATCTCAGCACAGAGGAGCAGATCACAGCACTGATCAGTGTGACTGAGAACCATGTTTTTTATGCAGAGGTGATGTAGCACAATGAAGAGGAACTCAAGCACTTTGACTGACTGCAGTTTTTATGCACTCTGTTTGCTGAGTGCGCTCTAGAAGCATTTTTGAGCTGGATAGTACAGCAGAGGTTATGATGCCTCGGGCTTGTTTGATCTAGTGGTCATATTCTTAAACCTTCTGTGAGCAAGGTCACGATGCTTCATCTGAAATATGATTCTATTTGCATATGCTTCATTGGCCTACTCCTACAGTTTCGTGTACAATCAGATCTTTTAAAGACTGGTTAAAATTACATTTCCAGTGTAATATGACTTTCTGACTTTTTTTACACTGTGTATCCCTTTAATGCCTATAGTGATAGTCTTTTCATCAATACGACAACGCCGATTTTATTTTTCTCGGATGAAAGAAGAACTTATGTACACATCACGGAGGTGCAAGACCATCAGGTTATCTTGTCAAAAGTAAAAATGGTGCCTGCACACTTGCTTAATGCCACAAATATCTTTATTAGACAACGTTTCGATCGACAGACCTTCATCAGATTTTATTTTTCTCTAAAATTTTTATTCATTAAAATGGATGGGCTTGAAGAAGACTTTCAACTGAATTGGTAAAGGCAACATTGTTATTTTGAACAAGACAGTACCAAACCTGTTTTTCTGTAAGAATCAACTAAATAATTTTGTGGTCATTAATGCATATATTTCAGGAGTTGTACAGTTTCACAAGCTTAATCCTGAAAGAAATCACAATGCATCCACTGCTTGAGGAACAGTCTGTAATCACCCACTTAAAAACTTAGAGCCACCTGATCAACACCCACCTCCACTCTGGAGCCTCAAGTGTAACTTGTTGTTTTAGTTGTTGTTTTAGCTGTTGTTTTTGTTGTGGCTGTTGTTGTAGTTGTTGTTTTTGTTGCTTTCTCTCAGGCCTGCAGACAAACTGGATGAAGCTCAATGTTCTCAGTGCCATTAATACATTTTTAAGCCTTTGAATCTACCCTTTAAAATAACACAAAATCAAGTGTATGTGAAAACAAGCACCTGCAACTTGACCTCTAGTTGAAACATACGAACTATCATGACAAAACATAGATATCAGAAAAGCATCCGACTCTGATGGCAGCGCTCTTACCTCACACCTTATGTCCCATGAAAATAATGAATAACCCCCCCTCTCTTTTGTGCGTTCCACAGAGACTTAACAATACCGTTACAAAAATAATCATTTGAATTGTAAGTCCAATTTTTGTATTACAGTGGTTTCAGTTGTCATGGTTACAAATGAAATATTTGCACTTTAAACAATTCAAGCTGCCCCCAGTTTAAGCCTTCTAGCAATACAAAAATCATTAATATCAATTACAGGAATGATTGCTGTTTTCTGTTATAGTACAATTTGTTGAAATACAATACAAATGTATCCATATTTGAGGTTAATTGATTTATGCACTCATAATATTATTGTTTAATCTTTGATTTAATGAAAAGAAGGGTCTGTCTTCCATATTTGAGTATAATACCCAGCTATACTTAGCTTAGGTAGCTCAAAGTAGAATTATGATATATTCTATTTCAGGATGGAGCTCTGTAAATCTTAAATTATGTTGCATTTTTTAAACTGGTCATAAGAAACAAAAATGAGGTACAGTGAGAATCGTTTGAACCCTAGGGAATACTTCTTTTAAAGTCAAAGTCGAGCAACAACTCTCGTAATTGGCCTTTGAACTAGCTTACTTATTATAAATTACAGGCTAGTGGCAAACTGCTAATTTTTTTATGTGACTAGTAGTTGCATTTTATCGTTCAAAATAAACTTTCATTCATTGATTCATTCATTCATTCATTCGAAATAATAATTTTCTTGAGGCATTTAGTTATTAGCCTGTAAAGGTAATACAGGGTTACCCAGTGTTCTAGTGTCAGTTGAGAGTTACAGTCATTGTTTTTGTTTGTGTGTCTATGTGACAGGCTGTTTTCGGTAATGCAGGAGTGTGTACACATGAGATAGCTGCAAGGCTGCACAGAACGATAGGCCTGAATGAGGCATTTTCCATCGAAGTGATTAAAATGATTGAGGACAGTGGCGAACTCATTCATCTCTGAGCAAGGTGATGAGGGACATTCTGTATGTGTGAGTGTCTGAGAGAAGAGCGCCTCGATACATTCACGTATACGGCAGAGCGTGTGTGTGTGTTTATGTGTCACAGATGTGGAACAAGTTGTGAAATGGGACTGGCGTGGAGGCGGCCAGAGAGATCTGGAGCGATGCCCACAGGAGGGCCATGTCTTTTCACTGTACATCTGAACAGACAGCCAAATATATATCATCACCCTTTCACAGCGTACATGTTACAGTATAATTTGACCTTCATCAGAACAAAGTAAAAAAAAAAATCCTCATTGGAAACAGTGCCTGTTAGTTTGTACTCTGTTGTTATTTTTTTTATTACTGTTTATTCTAAAATAACAAAGAAAATAGGGGCCGCAGTAGTGGCATGAGAGTTCCTTGAGGTTACGGAGGATGTGATTTAGCTGGACTTTAATCAGTTTGTCTCCTGTCTTTAGCAGATTCTCTTTAATTACCTCAATGAGGAGAGAGAGTGGGTGGTGCTGGTTGTCTTGTGTGTGGGCCTTGTGTTTTTTTTCCAAGTCTTGCAGTGGAGTACTTATTTTTGATACTATTAACATCTCTGTTCTGTCTCTACTTGACACAAAGGTTAAACAACACCATACACTTTAAATGTAAGTAAAACTGGCCTCAGTGGCCTTGTTGGCTACACACAACCACTCTCATGCGCATCAAGTGTATGTTTAAACCCACTTAGCATTGGCAGTGTTGTGAAAGGGTTGATTTTAGGTCTATGGGTTCATGTTTCCCTCCTCTTCCTTTCTCTGGCTTTCTTTCACTCTCCCCCTGCTTCTCCCATCAACTGCTCTAATCTCCAGGATGCCATCCGCACTCAGCCCTCATCCCCTGCCTTCAGGATTGGTTTCACACAGTGATCCCCTCACTGACCAGACAGACGACTCAACAATTAACCTCAGAGGCTGACCCCAAATATCTCAAACCTCTTCCCTTCAGCATCCTTATTGGCCTCTAATAGATTTCTAACAGGTAGAAAAAAAAGTGGATTGAATTTCACCTGTCTCCCCCTTAAGGCTCTGTTCAGGAATACTGTTCAGGGTTTTTTTTTTTTTTTTTTGCTTAATATCACAGTCGTGACTGTAGTACACGATGTTGGCTGAGCTAAATGTGTAATATAAGGGCCTGACTAATGATACATAGTGCCAATGTGTCTATAATGGTTTAGACTTCGTGGCATTCTTCGGAGAATCATTCTACCGATTGCTCGCCCATTTCCATGCTGTTAAAGCCCTCCATTTTGGTTATTGTGCTAATAGCCAAAAAGCACTCTGCTGGAGCCAGTTTGACTGAAACTGTTTTCCCCTCTAAGAAGAACATCGGTAGTCCCTGTGTGTTAATGTCACTTTAGCCATTACTACAGGATTTACAGCCATTGCAGCTTCCTTACTGGCTATCATCCCACACAAGGCTATAGATATGCTGCACTGTGTTGTGGACTCAGGATGTCAATCCTCTGATCGTCTCATCAGTATTTTCACTGACACTGAGTCACTCCTTAAGTGATCTTCTCAGTAGTGCACCACTTTGTGCACTGTTTGTTTTTTCAATTTTTTTTTTCCATCTTGAAGTTTAATTTGCAACATGCATGCTGTCAGTAAGCATGTGTATGCTTTGCATGAGGGTGCACGCATGTGTGTGTGTGGTCATTGTGTTGGTAGTTGAAGGGAAAGCATGTGCATTTCAGATGGTAACCAGTAAGGTAATGATTCATAAAGCAGCCAGTAGGATTTATCCACTAATAGATCTCCTGGGAGATAACCTAATCCCCCAACAATATCTCCTTATCATATTACAAGTGAACTATGTACAGAATGGGCTTTTCTATCCACAAATGAATACTAAGCCCTATACTTACCTTTAAGCTTATTAGATTTGATCTGAAACAGAGCAGTATCAAGTATTGTCCCTGATGCAAGGCTGATCAGAGATAATAATCCTATCTGAGATTAGTTTAAATTTCACAGTCTAGCAATTGCCATCACTTTCTATAAAAAAATGCCTTTTTTTTCCAGAGCTTTCATATTTAAAAACATTCAGAGAATAACTTAAATTGAGTTCATTACAATCAAGAAAGGAGCTTTGGTACTTGTGATTTACTGCATACTGTAGGACAGTAAATACACTATGTAATCTGTTCATTGAGCACTTTTGTCATCCACAGAGATCACAAGAGGGAGCTTGTCAGTGGCAAATGAAAGTAAGACTTCTTTTCAAGCTGCGGATCGGAGATTAGTAGTAATGCTCATCTCTATCTTTCTGTCCGCTTTCCCAGAGATGATACGATTTGCAAAAGATGAGCCTCCTCCTTTTCTGTCTCTCACTTGTTCCCTCTGTCTCCCTCACTCATCTATTACTTCCTTGTCCTCACTCTCTCATGTTACCCTTCTCTTTTCTTTTCTTGATCCCTTTTTCTCAGATTGACTAAGCTTAAAAGTGGGTTTCTAACTCTTTTCAGGATTCCAAGAGAAAGAGATTGTTTGATTGAGTGGATATTTTGGAGCCCCAAATGGCTTTTGTGTTGCCACAGAGACTCTCAGGGCAGCCACTGCATTTTTTGAACAGTTTCTTTTCCTTGACACATGCGAAAGCTTCCTCATGTCAATTCATAGTGGTGTGATGTGTTGACAGTGAAGCAGCCATGTTGATAGGTTCATGCACTGTGTCTCTGATGCATGCAAAGGTACACACAGTCAAATCACAATCCATGTGTCTGTGGGACGCCCCCCTATTTTTGTCACGAAAATGCTACATTATGAACCACAAATCGGTGTTGAAATCGTAAAAAACAACCAAAAGAAATCTGTTTAAAAAAACAGATCTTTTGTTTGTAGAATCACAATCACATTGATCTGTAACAAAACCAGTCCTGGCTGCAGGGATTTCATTTCAACAATCAAAGTTACAAGCTTGGTATTTGTCAATATACTCATGTGGCAACTGTCAAGATGGTAATTGAATGTTGTAGAATTTGTCCTGGATTCTTACTGGAGTTTATAACTGGAATGTTGTCAGTCAAGTGAGTCTAATTTGGCTGTTCAATACGAAGATTTCACTGAAGTTATTTGTTCCTTTTTTTCAGTTCAGCACCACACTGAAGTCCTGTTAGCAGCCATGAGTTTCATGTTTTCCCACATGATTAATAACAGTTTCTTTGACATTTGAAATGAAAAAATAAAAAATCTGATTTCCATACAGTCATTTAAAGTAGCGTGTGTTTCCTGCTCATAGTTTAGCTTCTCTAAGCGTCTCTCCTGCTGTGCCGACAGCGCTGTCAGGGCTGGATCTAGCCCATTTTGGTGCCTTAGGCAAGATAAAGATTTGGTGCCACCAAATCTGAAAGTTTACAGCCTGTGGGGCTCAAAACCAAAACCAATCAACATTACTGATTTTTTTAAAGTAATTTTCTGGCAAAAGTCAATAAAATTCAAAATTCAGGAAAGTAATTTATTGCTAAACTAAAAGCCTGAGGATGTAGCAGGTAGGGAGGGTTGCATGGAACTTACTGGCCGTAGTACTTATCTAACTTGTACCAAAAAGAACAGTACACACAGCATACAGTCCCTACATCATAGTCACACAATGGTCGTAATGTATTTTACACCCTCTTTTGCGAACAAGTATTACATCTGCAAGCTCCATCCAAAGGTTTCTCATTCTCCTCTATGATATTTTTTATGGCTTCAGTTTCATTGTTCTCTTGTTGCAACTGCGGTCTCAGCCAAACAGTGGTTTCTCTAATTGGCTCTGTTCAGAGGGAGGGACCGAAACCTTCCTTTGCTTTTCTGTGCTCATCTGGAGTTTATTTATTTAGGTCTGGGCGTGTTGCTCGATAGTTATCCACATGTTCACAGATCACTAGCCAATAGGGGAAGGAAGACATCACGGTCAATTAGGTACTTAATGAGAGATCAGAGATGAATGAAGGTATTAAGATTGCCTCTTTTGTCTATCATAATGGCACATTACAGTAGAGACAGTTAGTATACTACAGAGCTTTGCTGTAGTACTAGAGTGAAATCTTAAATTGGTTCAGATTTTTAAACCGTTGCAGTTTGAGCCCGGTGACACTTTCCAGGTCTTAACCCACCCTTAAGATGAGCTGCTCTCAGCTCGCACATGCACATGTGAAACCTGTGATAAATTTCAGTTTCATTTTAAAGGGTCACTTTATAATAATGGCTGGAAACCACTGGTTTAGAGAGGAGGCCTTTGAATTACATAAGCATTCATTTAGGAAAGCTGATGTGTTATTATTTCTATACCTTACTTGACACAGCCAGCAAGGGAGCCTACATGGCTCCTCCTGCAAAGTCTATCCAGCTGCATTGGATTACAATGCATAAACAGGTGCTGTGCTTTCAGCCATGTTTATTTACAGAGCACACCAGCTTTCCGATCCGTCTCACTTGCAATAGTCTTTAATTTGGGACATGGAATCTAGGTTTCCTTTGAAATGCAGCTTTGGAGTTGTGCCAGCGTCGTCTCGTGCTGCCTAATTCCCTGTTTCACATTTTGAGATAATGACAGGATTTTGTATTGACTGTCGAAACTGCTCTTATTTCAGCTCTTGTTTCATTACATGGCGTCGGCGTACGTTCAATAGGTCGCTACACAAGTTTGATTCATGATTGTTCTCCCCTGCTTGTTATTAGTGCAGCATCAAAGCAAGACTTGGTAAACACATTTGCATTTTAATGACTGATATAGATTGTTCTCCTGCTCAATGCTACCGTCAACCCACAACCCGCCCCTGCATGATTAGACAGAAGGTGGGCTGCATTTAGTTGAGTTAAAAACACCACCAAGCGCACATTGTAACTCACACAGAATGCTGTATGTCACAATTAGAGTGCAGATGGAGTGTACTGTTGGAGGTTACTTTATTTTGAAGAGGTATCATAGTGGCTGATCAACTGTGCAAGGTTTCAGGTGACAGCAGGCCAAGAATAAAAAAGTCTGGTCGTGGTAATTAAGAAAATAACTGGGTTAATGTGTCCACGTTGTGGAATGGTGCAGTTAATGTTAATGAGGAGAGATTGAGTGGTTGAAAATGATATCTCAGAGCACAAATGGATGCCAGCAGGCCAGCAATCAGCCAATGACCAGTGAGTATTTTAGGAGGCAGATTGTTTTTGTGTCCCCAACTCACATTTTCTTCCTGTGCCACCTGCAGAGGATGATGCTACCCATTAAAGAGAGTTTGTCTCTGTGGGCATGTAATCGGATGCAAATTAGAGCGACAGACTGCCAGATGAGCGCAGTGATGGTGCTATGGAGCGGTTGTAGCAGGTAACACAGCCAGGCTACATACCTGTAGTCTGTGATGCAGATGCCTGTCTTGATAAAAATTGTTTGAAGCTCATGAGTCCCCACATTGATCTTAGTGTTTTTAAAGCCAGTTGCCAAGAAATACTGCACACTTTAATGAATGGATGTTGTGTTTGCAAAGGTGGTGTTCAGACCTTGATGTTTGTCTTTTTCACTAACTTCACTATCACTTTCAACTGCTTGCAAGTGCCCAAAGCCAGGGCCTGACTAAATATGTAGTCAGAGAACAGTCTATGAAAGCCCTTTTCTTGAGGTGCAAAAAAAAAAAAGATAAAGTAATATTTTTTATGTCTATTTACTTGACAGTAACACACTTTTCTTCTCCTTTCTTTCTCATGTGATAACTTTTACGTTCCACTTTTTTTTTCAAGGAGAGCAATTTATGTATCAGAGCACAGATAATGTGAGCAAATGTTTCAGTGCTGCACTCACTGTACAGATCCTGTTTGTGGAAATGTATTAAGCCTCCAAAACCTTTTTGCTATGTCACCCACCGACAAACGGTCCAGCCAAAAACAATGATTTTCACAGATAGCTCTGTTTCTGAAGAGAAAAAAACATTATAATTGGCTGAAGAAAGTGAAGTTTAAATGCAGGGGCTCCTGTTTCAATATCTTTTTTTTATATTACTGACAGTACTGTTGTCACTTCACAACAGCC
Organism: Naso vlamingii; assembly: GCA_029822935.1. NCBI lineage: Eukaryota > Metazoa > Chordata > Actinopteri > Acanthuriformes > Acanthuridae > Naso > Naso vlamingii. The sequence goes on along the minus strand of JAPQLA010000025.1, from coordinate 16,885,767 downwards.
GACAGACTGGACGCTCTAATTTATCTGTTTCTCTGTGTTTTCCTCCCCTCAGAAGGAAAGCGAGGCTGTAACAGGGCCCAGCTCCACAGGGGAGAGTTGTGTTTAGTGGTGGCATTGATTTTATAAAAGGTTGCGCAGTGGGAAGGCAAGGTAGGCTTGTCAACCTTAGCTCTCACCAAAGCACGTCAAACCGTCAAGCTAATTGTGCCCCTCTGTAATCCCAAAACCCACAAAAGGACACAGTATGCAAACATATGTCTGCATATCCACACTTATAAACACATGGCTATTATCTTTTTACATTAAAAAAAAG
>JAPQLA010000025.1:16822342-16833084 GCA_029822935.1 Naso vlamingii | reverse complement strand
AGCACAAAAGACCCCCACTTCCCTTTTCTACCCATTTGCCCTCTGGCATTTGAAAGTGTGTTCATGTTACGTGTATGAAATACTTTTTTTCTGTTTGTGTGTGTGTGTGTGTTCGTCTTTGTTCATTTCTGGATGTGTAAATGCAGTTTCAAAGAAAAAGGTTTTACAGTGTTCTTGTATTATGTGCATTCAAGTATATGTCAGCTCACACCTTGAAGCAACCCACCTGTGATTCCACACACCACACATACCTCACCATATGCTGCCTCTCAGTGCTGTGGAGGCAGTTGAAGGTTTGCACCGAACTTCATCTTCACTTTATGACGACTACCATGTATATGAAGACACACTCCATTAATCTGTCCGTCAACTGGCGGTTTGAACAGTCTGTCTTGCACAGCTAGTCTGTTCTCTAAGGAGTTCATCACTCAACAGATCACCACATTATAGATAGCATCTTTTTTGTTTTTCTTTTTTGAGCCAGTGCAGTGTTTTTCTGCAGCCGTGATTGATCACAAATATCACACAGTATGTTCCTGACTTGTAGCAGAGATTTTAAATAGGCAAGTCTTAAGCCTTTGAACTGCAGAGTGTACTGGAGTGAGTCAGGCATTCTCTAAAAAGCAGTTTCACAGTTTTTTTTTTTTAAATGCACTTTTGCCCTGTCGTTTGTTCACTGAAGTAGGGCATGTTAAGGGAAAAAAGGGCAGCACAAGATGCCATAGGAGTACAGACATCCTACTGTAAAAACTTCCTTCTTTTGAAGTTAAGAGATGAAGAAAGTAGTTTAGCAAGGAATATTTTAATATTCTTAAACCACATGGAATCCAGATGTGTGATTCATCCTGATGCTGTCTGCGCAGTGTTGCGAGGACTAAAGGCTCCGTACTGCGACCAATTTAACACAACCTCCAGAGTAGGTCACAGTTGCTCACAAATAACTAAATACAGTACCTGCTCTTTTTAGGTCATTTCATTTGCATGAAGGGGGAGGGTGCTTTTGGGTAGAAGGTTATAAGGCATTCTTGATTCAGATGCAAATGGGACAGTTATCAGTAGCCAAGACCTGATGAATAATGGGATGTACAAAACGCACAGCCCTGCATAAGGAAATGAAAGAGCGCCTCTTTTCTGCCCCACTGATTTCATTATAGACACTATTATTGGCTTAGAATGGCAACATCTATTATCTAGAGTCAGAATGTGACCATTTTTTTTATGCGGACAGTCTTTTACTTCTGTCAAACCTCATCAAATATTGCTGCCCCAGATAGGGCAGCAGGCACAATGTGGAGAGTAAGAGCCTTCAGGCGGTGGTCAGACATAAGAACTGTTAATATCTCTTTAGCCTTGAGATGGAGCTCTGCCCTGATGACTGTAACTCATGCTTGCAACTTCGATTCTTATTTCAAATTTTAATACTTTATCCCGGTTTTAACAGCTATGTGTCATTCTTTACTAGGCCAGTATCAATACATACACTTTTAATTCTCTTCGGTATCTGGATTTTGCTGCAGCCTCATTAATGACATGCTGCTTTCTCTCTTTGGTCACTAAAAGCAGATAGTATCACGTGAGTCTTCATTTATTTTAATTAGTGTATTGCTGCTATGCAGTTTGTTTGGAAAGAACGTCCATAATGTGCACAACTTGGGTCACACCTTTTTCAGTAGACAATAGCTATCTGTAGAGGACATTTTGTTCTTCTAGTAGCTTAAAAACAACGACAAGAACATGACATTAAATTTACCGTGCCATAAATATCCTTTCTTAAGTGCAGTGTTGTACCTGCCAAACTGAACTGCTCCTGAATTGCCTGTAATATTGGGACAAAAAAGTGAAAAGTAGATCATTTGGAGGATCTAAGAATAGAAGAGAGCCTGTGGCAGAGGGCAGAGGGAAGAAGAAGACAGAACGATTGGCTGTGAATAAGACTCTGATAATGTGATAACAGTGTAACTAACCTCTTGGGATGTGTAATGTGTTTCTTTATCTTAGCTAATGCTACCCTCTGACATTCTTACTCATATCTCAAATACTTTCATAAGGTGCTCATTTTTTAGCATTTTAGAGTGAATAACCACAAATTAGGGTTGGCTGTTCGCTGAATGTCGTGTATTGCAGTATTTAATTTTCACTTTCTTAGACCTGTCAAGATAAGTACTTTTGTTAGAAGACACAGGGTCCCAAAAAAACTGTAATAAATTATATTATTGTTATTTCGAGACCATCTTATGTCACTGAAAAAAAATAATTAAAGGGGATAATAAGTTCCTTTTCAAGAGGCAATGAACTTATTCAGACATTGAATTTGTAATGTGAAAAAAACATGAAGTGTCCATAATGGCTTTGTTGATTAGCTACTGAGTTAACTGAAGTGCTATTCCTTTGCTGCCGTTATCGAGTTAACACTCCATCTCGTCACATTAACAGGCTTCCTTTCTCACTCCCCTCCTCTCTCAAGGTCAAAAAAAGAATTATTGAAGAGTTGTCCGTGTATATTGTACGAGAAGTCGATAACATACCCATTGTGACAGGCTGATGTGTCAAATCATAGAGGTTATTAGTAAGTACAGAGCTTTCATTCATACAGACTCTCAAACTCAACATTTTGCCACTTGCCAGTTCTTGAAAATGCTCCAAATCTGCTTTGTCATGTAATTTTGGCTGGATCAGTGCAGGCGCAGATGTATGCTGGCGTTATGAGAAACCAAATTCTTAATTTGGGTCTTGGTCTGAGGATTTCTTGTTTTAAATAACATACAAAAGCCAGATCTCGCTCAGTCTCGCCTTCCTGTATCCCAAATGACTACTACAGTAGCATATGATTACAATACACCTCTGGTCTAATCCCAAAATTACCCCGCGACGATTGCTATCTGTCTTGCAAAAATTGAGTAAGCTGGCAAGGTGGCAGAGGAACAAAGTGGATAACAATATCTTTGCCAGCCAAGGCATAGGACAGACATTTTTATCGGAGAGCCCCTGCATGTTGGAAAGTTAAGCAAATTGGTTCTGCTTTCACTGAAGCTCAGTGTAGTTTAGGTACCTTATAAAAGGGTTTACAACGCCTCTTTCCAACCGGGTAGAAACATTCTTTTCTTCACAGAAATGTCTGGCTTTGGTTAGATTATGTCTGTTTCTATTCCTGTGCTTGGTGTGTTGGGGCTCAATTCGCCAGGCCCTTCACCTCTCAGAGCTTAGCCTTAATCTGCATTTAACGGAGGCCCGGAAAAGACAGGAGTGATTATCACAGCATTACGTTCTCAGCAGCCTTTATTTAATTATTTGTTTTAATGTCTTTGACTCTTTTCAATATGTCATCTGGATGACAGAGTCAGAGGTTAGGGGGTTTTTTTGTTGTTTTTTTTCTTAAGAGGATAAACAAATAATCTCAGAGTATGGGGAAACAGCTAATTTTAGCATCTGAGAATTCCCCATTTAATTGTGTTCATGTTCTTATAGTCAAGTTGCAGGCAGAATTGGTTGGGTTTCTAGGACAACAGCTTGATGAAAATGGGATATAATTTGGTGGGAAAAAAAGCTGTTAACAGGATCATCACAGGGGAGTCACAAAGGGGTTCAATTAACTTATCGGTTTTTATAATTCCAAACAAACAAATCATGCAGTTGTGCATGTTTTATATTGCAGTTTGTTGTTTCCTGTCACACTTAGGCCTCTTCTTTACTGATGCAAAAATGTTGAGCTTTTAGCAGATTAATTACATTCCTTGAAGTAGCATTGTTCTCCTCACTTCCTCTCTCATTTACCGTCGTATTGGAGAACCCTTCTCCTCGGCACACACACACACACACACACACACACACACTCCTCCACTGGTCCTGTATGCAGTCCAAGTGATTGGATGAATAAGTTGTGCCATCCCATATGGTGGGCTGTCTTGCTGAATCTGATCATAGTAGTGAATGAAGGAGCCCATGAGTCACCACCGGTTTGTTCTGCCGCACTTGTCATGCTTTGCTGTCGCGTACTTCCCTCTCTCCCTCCGTCCATCCTGCCAGCTAACAGACGTCGTGCCTTTTAAACTCTCTCGCCCTGTCTTTCACTGTCTCCCTCTCTCATGCACATCTTGACTGCAACCTCTGGCATGCACCCCTCGTGCTCCTCCTTCTTTTTCTTCCTTTGCACGCTCCCTCCTTCCCTTTTCTGTCTCTCTACCTCCCCAGATGAGGTAAAGTCTGTACCCTGTTCCCTGACAGCCTAAACGTCAGTATGTTCCCCAAGCTCTGCACTTCCTCCACAGTCAGTGCCAACATCATTGTCATTTATAAACATTTTATGCCAGCTCTGTAGGGTAATGGCTAATTTCTCCCACCACACGGCTCTTCATTAAAAGTTTATTTTCTGTCAAAATGTATCCCAATCAAATTAGCTGTAGCTACTTGAACAACTTTAGTTTACCTCGGCATGTGTCTGACTTGCTCACTCTGATGCATCCATGGTTATATTTTTAATCAGGGCAGATGTTCACATATTTGCTTGAAAAGAGCTAGTTTGATTTAAGTAAACATTATCTGGTTAAATAAGCGACAAAGCACTAAAAGATGTCTTCATTTAGGAAAGTAATGGATGAATTTGAAGATTCCTTCAACTTCATGATTTTCTTGGCTCAGAACACCTTTGAGGTCACTACTGTCAGTAATGTTTACCAGTGCCACTTATGAAAGGGCATAAAAGAGTAGGTTATGATTAATTAGCTGAAGAAAAATAAAATTATAATTTCAAAGAAATGTTGATGAAAGAAGATGCAGGTCCAGCAAAGACTCAACTGGATAGGCCATTGAAGAGGCGAGCACCAGACTTTTAATTTCTAAAAGTTTTAAAAATTGTAAGGAACTTTAAATCCTTTGCCTTGTGCTTTTTCATTGCAAATCAAATATGGTGTTCGGTGGTAGTGGTTTTATAACATTAACATAATTTCTGTGGTGTCCAAGGTTAGCTTGCGTTCCTGTCCCAATTTCCACTAATTTTTACAGACATTTTGAGGACAGTGACAACATGAGTTGAGCTCCTCAGCCGAAGTGCCAGAGTAACATTAACATTTGCCTCTGATCAGTCTTTTTGGAGTTTTTGTTACTCAACAGTAACATAATAGCCTCATTATGTGGCTTGAAAAGAAGGCAAATGTAAAAGTCATAAGCAAGCGAATAAAGACTCTCTCTCTACCATGACGCAGAATATGTTTTGTTTGACTTTATTTTACAGCAATGTGCTTTAATACAAAAAAAAAGTTTAAATTTCCTGAACTGATATTCTTTTGTAGCAGCAAGATTAATTTTATTCTAGGTCAGTTTTTTTCTTATACCCTCCCCTGCTAAAATCGACTCTTAATCGACTCTTAATTCACACTTTGAAGCTGATATTTGGGGGAAAAAAAATCTTCCAGGTGGTTTGCAGCCCTATAGTTGTGTTGTTCAATATTGGGGAAATCGATGCGTTTCCAGCGCATCACTCCACACATGCCCGCTTCTTTTCTCTTCTGTTTCCCAATAACATTAAAAAACCTTTTCATGTGTGGCAATTTCTTCTCTTCCTTGATGCTTTCCACCCTCCCTTCTCTTCTCCATAAAACGCTCTAGTTTTCTTGCTTTTATTTATGTTCCTTTCTTCTTCAGTATTATTTTTTTTTGAAAAGAAAAATCAATACAATCCCTTTTCAGCCATGAGAAACAGCTGAGAGAGTAAACACATACAATAAGTCTAGAGTGGTACTTTCTGTTCAGAATCCAAGTTTTTCCTTCATCTGAGTTGGTGAAAGTAAGTGTGTATGCACATGGTCTTTTTCTAATTATCTACTTTAGTCATGTCACCACAAAGAGACCATTGGGTGCTGGAGTGGCTGATATCAAGAGCATATCATCGCCATGGAATAGCTGCACCAGCGATAGTGTTAGCAGTGTCTGAATTACGGCTCTCTGAGGTCCTGGCTGCTTTACTATCATTAGCACGGCCATTACATAGATTGGAGAAGGAAGGGTGCTGAGGCTCTGGCAGGAGACCAGCTGAGTGTTGCTTAGGCTGGCAGGGTCATTCAGGAAGTGTAGTCTGCTTCTGCCACACACCCACACACACAAACACCCTTCTCCCACTATTTCTCCAGTGAGACCTGGCTGCAGCCTGCAGAAAAGCTAGCGATTAGGTATGTGTGTTTGTGTGCAGTTACGCTGAGTGAGAGAGTAGGAAAAAAAACAATATGTGTTTTTTGCCATAACTTCTACCAAGTTTCTTTGTGTTATTGCTAGGGAAGGGTTAAGGTTTAGAGCAATGAGAACTGAAAGATTTAAAATTTGACTCCAAAATAGAATGATGGTCCTCGCAGGCATAGAAAATTGTGTGTACGCGTGCGTGTGTGTGTGTGTGTGTGTGTGTGAGTGACAGGGAGAGAGGGGAAGGCAGTGAAGGGAGGTCGGAGTTATTAGTCCAAAATCTTGCCTAGGGCACCAAATGCCATGCCTTGAGGCAGTGAGCAATCATTTTAGTAAGACGGCTGCCACTTCTATCAAGTAGCTCAACCTTTCATGAAAAAATAGTGACCCACTCTCCCTGTCGTCTTCAGTTACACGACCATACACTCAGCGGTAATGTGACCTCTGCTTATAACATTACTTAGTTAAAGAAAGTAGAGGGAGTGTTAATTGAGGCCGTGTTCCATCCAGTGCAGCAGGGCTGACATTTCGCTAAACCTCAGCAGAGTTATGAGTGATGACTTAAAGCACCTGCTTTGTGTGCGCAAGTGACAGAGCGAGAAAGATAAAATAAGGCATGGCTCTGTATTTAGTCGATTACAGGGTGGATATGGGAGTGAGCCAGCATAAATCCATGCAAAGCTACAACAAGAACAGGGGTTGGAGTGGAGAGGGTTCACCTTGCCAATAACATGACATTTTCCACCAGCAATAATGCAGGCTTAATTCGGCTCTGAAGAGCATCTGGTGCAAATTGGACATAGTTGCTCTTTAGCATCATTCTATGAATGATAGGCCTTCTATTTATACCTCTCTCCAGTGTGATAATGCTGTTGTGTGTCTTGACAAGATGGATAGATGCTTTTTACATGACATTAGCTGAATGTGGATTTACATTAAAGTATATGGCGAGAAACAGGAAAAGAGACTTGAGTGTGTGCTTGTTCACACATATAAGTCGATATGTACCTGCACCTGACTTTGTGTCCATATGTACGTATGTGCAGCTGCATGTGCGTACATGTGGTACCTGGGTGTGTGTCGTCAGGGGCCACCAAGAGGAGCATGTTAACCAGTGGAGCAGCCGGTCCACCAGATGTTCCTTTTCCCAGTAGGCTTGTCACAAGTGGACCTTTACTTCTCTCCCTGCAGTAAACACACACACACAGGATTTCACCAGAAGACTATACATAGTACATGCCCAGCAAAACAGAAGGGAAAGCTTCTTTATGCAGCTGTATATTTGCATACAATGAGGATCTTGCTCAAAGAGCTACAGAGAAGAACATGTAAACCCTCCTGGCCTGCAGGATAAGCTTTCTTTCTTTTTTTTTTTCTTTTCTCTCTCTTTTTTTTTTTTTTTAAGATAGCATCCTGCCCAAATCTAAAGTGTTTCTTCACAGCACTGTAGCGTGACTTGTAAATTTATTTGATTGAGTATAAAAGACAAAAGCCTACTTCACATCCTCACACTATGTGAGGAATGCAGCTTGTTTTCAGTGAGGAACTTGCTCTTAAGAGGCTGTGCACACAAAAATAGACAGTTTTCACAATAAATGCCACTTCCCAGTGCCATTTCCCAGTGCCACTTGTTTATCTGCTCCCATGTGCTTCGTGTGGGGGTCTCATTCTCATCTTCATATACAATGGTTGGGTGTCTTTCATGGTGCCATGATCCTAGGTAGAGGATGTGGCCATTTGGAAATGTCATGAGAAAGGTCGAGACCATCATTGCAGCCCAGTTCAACGGGCTGATTTATGAGGTTCTAGCAAATGAAATATAGTAAGGGGCTAGTGGAACAAGTAGGCCCCTATAGGCACCCCAAAGGTCACCCAACTTAATTTCAATTAGGCCTAAGGGAAGCCAGGAAAATATGTCGCTGTCGAAAAGTGTGCTGAGGAAATGGATTTACTTGTAATGACGTTGTGTTTATGGGGATTAAGATAAGGCTAATCAGTCGAGGAAGGTGGCTACGTTAGTACAGTATTGATTGAAGAGTTTAGGAAGGAGTGCCAAATGAAATAATCATTCTAGTGAATTTGACAGAGGGGCATAAGTGACATATATTGTTTATTATTTATGAAGGGGAAAAAATGCAAGACTCAGTGCTTCCTCCACTCTCTATCAATCACAGTGAATTGTGCCAGCCTGAATCCCATCAGTTACTGCTTTCTGTTTGACACATGCGATGCCAGTTCTGATTAGCCGACAATTCTCTGTTAACAGCGGCATTGTGGCGAACAAACGGCTTGACATTTTAAATATTTAAGTCAAAGTTTACCACCAAACCCAACTGCCTTCATCCACCTCCCCCTCTCTACATGTGTGTCAAAAGCACCCCCACACAAAATGCTTTAAAATGAGTCACAAATTGCCAGAAAATTATTTCCTGCTCAAGGAGAATAACAGGGTCCCCAGTCTGCCTTTGATTCAGGCGCTTTTTTTTTCCATCCCTCTTTGTTTACCAATGCTGTCTAGCTGCCACTCTTCTGGAATCCCTATTGATAGCTGTCTGACAGGGGGGCTAAGTAGCCCAGAGGGGGTAGTGTGGTGTGGTTGCACACCGTATGAACGTGTTAGAATGGAGGATTTTTTTTTTGCTATAACTTAATGAGTAATTTCTGTCTGGTGTGCGCTGCCACGTTCCGCCTGCATCAGCGTTGTGTTGATATATGCCAGGTGTGTGCGTGGAGATCTGTCTGTCTGGGTTTAGTGCACGTCTGTTTGTGTGCAGGCATGTGTTTGTGTGTCTTGTGAGGGGGATGTGGCATGAGGTCACTTCTGTCAGATCCAACATCCAGGCCCATGCTGTGATGTGAAGGGCACTGTCAAGAGACAACCACGAGGCAGCACAGGTACAGCTGCCCTCAGTGCTCTTTTTCCTCTGTGGCGCACACACACACATTGGCAGGGACACACGGACAAACACAACCATGCTCCCTGTAAAGTGACACAGAGTGGTGGGAAAGCCTCCCCGGGGTGAAAGCCCCAGGACTGTACAGTCTCCTCAAAACAAAACCCCACCACCTGCTTGTTGACGATCTGTTTGCTGGTGACTTCCGGCGTGATGCTTCTCGTAACTAGAAAGATAAATTCTGGGCTAATTTTAGAGGACAGGAGCTCGTACAGAACGGATTAAGAGCCACATACTGAACTTTTTAAGATGAAAAAGTTTTAAATAAAAAGACACACACAACTTGTGGGTGGATGAGACAGAAATGCAAATATATACTCTAAGCTAAAATAGATGACCTCTTTAGTATGTAGTTAGACTTGAAAAGCTGCCAATAAAGGATGTTGATAAAGTTAGAAAAAGGCAGAAAATAAAGTTGTTTTTGCGTCCGTCTGTGAGTGGAATAACAAATCATAAGGTCCATAGTTTCTTTCAGGAGAATGATCCAAAAATACTTCATGATTAAAACAACTGGAAAGTACAGATACACACAATAAAGTTCAGAGATCATGTCATTAACCTGATCCGGCCACATCTTCCTAAGTTTGAAATACAAAACAAGAAAGGAGTAAAAGCATGAAAAGATTATGTAGTCAAAGTTCAGACAGCTTTTTTTTAACTGTTAATAAGAGAGCACCAGCAAAGTTGCAGAGAGATCAATCCAGTGGAACAAAGGAGGATGAGTGATTAGCTTAAGAAGCCATGACAGTATATTTATATAACGCATGCTTGTAGGGTTGCACAATTAATCGAAATTTAATCTACATTACAATACAGACTACTGCAGTTTTAAAATCGCAGGCGGCACAATACTGTTTGAAGGAGGAATGTGCATGTCAAAATACAATTCAATTCAAATATTGTGGTGGTGCAGAGTTGTCTTGGCCTGCACATCAAACTCTACAGGCTTAAGAAATACCTTTGTTTGGTACTGACCCCTGCAAAAATCACACCAAAATCTTTTTGATTTGTATTTCATTGTAAATGAGAATAATTATGCAGAAATGATCATTTCCTCTGATGTCGAAAATCGCAGTTGGTGATCCAAATAATCACAATTAAATATTTTTTCAAAATCGTGCAGCCCTGCATGCTTGTGTCCTTGTTGACATGCTGGTCTTTACAGGATGTGAGGTGTGTGAATGTGTACTTATTCACAAGGAAAAAAAACAGAACCTTGGACCCAGAAAAGCAGCTAGCACAGGGTTAAGAGTAGAGGAATGACTGTGTATGTGTGTCTTTTTGCCTGCTGTGGTCTGTGTCGACAAATCTATCCTTCTCTCTACATCTCCGTCAGTGTCTGTCTGTGGCTGTTCTCGGGCTGTACCCCTCCAGTGTACACTGTGTCCACACTGCGCGAGAGCAGCTCTGAAACTTTAATGCTAATTGATCCCAGTGAAGACGTGTGGACACAGGTGTGTTGCCGCAGGCGCTGGCTCTGACATGGATGCCAAGGGATTCTGGGTGACTGAGGGGCTTATAGGGCCAGAGCAGAAAGTGCCACTAGCCGGGGCACGAGTGACCCAGTTCTTTTCTAATCAGCACAGGTTTGATGTGCACAGCGTGTGTGTGTGTGTGTGT
>JAPQLA010000025.1:16633583-16646875 GCA_029822935.1 Naso vlamingii | reverse complement strand
GTGGAAAAAATATTAACTTTATAAAATATCATAACATTATCCACATGATCCATACTGCAGCATAAATAGGCAGTTTTATAAAATATCTATGCAGTTAAAATCATTTTATGGGGCCCAAAAATGAGCAAATTGAATATATTTTCCGCGTTTTGCACTCTCGTATGTATGTAAATTTGCTGGAATGCTGATTGGTCTCATGGACTGCACCGGCGGCAATCAGGGAGACAAAAGGCGAGAAGCTGGCGGTTTTATTTAAAGAGAAGGGGACCAATCAGAATGTGTTAATGTAATCACAAGAGAAAGTCCTTACCAGGTACCAGAACATAATTGAAACCCATGAGTAATGGTAAAAAAAAAAAAAAACATGCCCACACTCTAGATTTGATTGTCCACTGCGACAGTATTTTTCAAATCCAATGTTCTTTCCTGTATAACTGCTTTATCATAATTGTATTTTGAACTTTTTTTTCTTAGAATTATATTTTGAACTTTTTTTGGCCTTTTCTTTGATAAATTGCTAATAATACGAATGCTTTAGGTTGTCAGAATTTCAGTCATAGTAGTAATTTAAAGTGCATTTGCAAATATTACATTTTAGTACCTGCTGGCACTAAAAATAGTTGTATTATAAGTGTTAAAGTTGAACATATGAGCTAGTCATCAGCTCTACATTTAGTAAATGAAAAATTCTCCTCAAGTCTTGTTTGACGTGTTTGACAAAGTAGATCTTTTTCTCCACTGATTAAAGATTTACAAGCATGCGGGTAATGAATGCAATTTCCTCTAAAGACTTTGGCGTTTTTCTTTAGCCTGAAGCACTTTCTAAAGCATGAAAAGCCTTGAGGCACAAAGAAATATACACAAGTTGCATGCTCTCTACTTAGCATTGCATGCATATGAATAACGCTTTCTCTCCTTTCCTTCAGGGGTCTATGGGGGAGCAACTGGGTTGTAAATGACATTGTTATGAAAGCCAAGTGCCATTAACACTCACACATCCTGCCTCTGCTCAGAGCTTCATAAAACGCAGATGTTGCTCTAAAAGAGTCACAAAAAATGGAAGAGATAAAATTTAAATAAAAAAAATGACAGGCCATCGACCTCTAACAAAAAACAATCTCCTCCTATTCCAAAAAACGAGCAAACTGTAATAGTAAGAGATGAATTAATGGCTTTTACAGCAGCACTTAAATTTGGAAGTCTGCAAGTACAGAATGGAAAACAGTGAAGGCACCTCCTGCTTTGAATGTGTATTCAAAGTCATCAGGAAAATAAGTCTGCCAATCAGTTCCAGGAACCGACTTAAAATACAGTGCGGAGCCGGATGTCATTGGAACATTTCCTATCTACTATTTAATGCCTATTAATTACTGAGGGAGCACCATCGGGAGGTGGAGGCAGCCTGTGTTTTTTAGTGTTCCACATTTAAAATACAAACAGTCTAATGGCACTGGAGGCAAAAAAAATTTGTGTATCAAGCAGCACAGCGCCGCTATCAAATCAGACACACTCTACTTTAATGCTGAATTAAGGTCCAAAGACTGGCAACGGCACTGGGGGGCATTAAATATGTATGTACTGATGCGCATGGCATTGAAAAATAATAAATATTGCCACTTCAAATGTAAAAGCAAAATCTCCTGATAATGCTGGCCATGTTTTTCTGTTTGTAGTTGCGTGGAACAGCATCACTTTGCAGCAGCATGGGCAGAAAACCCACAGGTTGCCTGCCATTTCATCTCGCATCTGCCTCCTGCCAGCAGCCAATTCGATTCTGTCTCCTTCCCTCAATCAGATGAAGGCGTCTTAACTTCAGGTTGCAGCAGACAGATCCCTCAGCTTCAGCGTGGGGAACCCACAACCTGACAAGCTCATTGCTCAATTTACCCTTGTGAACTGCATATAATGATTCCTACACGTCATACAGCTGGAGGGGCTGTGTGTTTGTTGCTTATTTAGCAAAAAAGGGGATTCAGCAAAAGACACCAAGGGAAAGGGTTACGCTCACTGAAAGAGGCGACTTCCTGAAAAACTCCCCGAGCTTTTGCCTGATATTTTGTGTTTGTTTGGCTAATGCCAGGCGGCCACTGCTTTCTACATGCTGAAGTGTCCTTGGGCAAATCACTGAACCTTGGGCAAGATACTGGCTCAAGGTTAAAAACAGACATAAATCTATAAAATGAATGTAAGTGACACAAGAACCAGAAGGCCAGAGACAAGTTTGAGTGGATGTAAACTCATATTTAGGTGACAAAATCTTCATCCTGTATTTCGTAGTTCAGCTGGAGCCACGAGGAGATGGGGACTTACAGTATGACACAATTCAGTCAGTTTGGTTTCACAGCATGATGAACTCTAAAAAGAATCGGGAACAGCAGTGTGGCATGATAAATCCTTTTTTTTGTAAAGAATGTCTGCCACTTTTGGCCTAAACTACTTCTTTGTATTTCCTCTGTATGCTGACATTTTTGTTGTAGCAGTAACAATAAATGTCCTGATTCTGTTTGTCATATTAAAATAGATACTCCTGAACTGACAGGCAGATGGTGTAATGGAGATGTTACTGGGATGTAGCTGTTATGAAAGCAAATAATTCAGGGCAATTTAAACCTAGGTATTCTTTACCTGTGGCCTGCATCGCCTGTGCTGATTACCTTTGATTTCCTCTGCTTTCTTTTTCTTTCCTCGCTGTCTTTGATATTACACCCTATCAAAGTGCCCTGACAAAGCTATCAAATATAGCCCGTCTATAGTCTGAAAAGACAATTATTCAGCTCTGGTGTTGAAAGAGCAAACAGCAACTCTGACATGACGTGTTGTATCTCTTTTCATTGCTGTGTGAAAGGAGTGGAATAAAATCCAAAAGAATTCAATCTACAGAAATAAATGTGACCGCAGCCCTGATGACGCTTTCTGAGGACAGCCAACAGTCTCTGCCTTGTCTGAGTGGTGTGCAGAAGGATTTCATTTACTGCTAACATGCCGTCCATTTTACTGCTCTCATCTTGGTGTATCTTTGACAGTGAGATGGCTGTTCTAATTCTAATTGCTCTCCATACTAATTTTCCATCCTGGCAGTCACATGGCAAAGATTGATTAAATCTAAATTGTTACTATGGAGTCTTGATGGAGCCTGTGATGCAGAAGCTGAGGGAAGTGTCACAGGGGAGGAAACACTCATAAAATATGGCACCAGCAGAACGGAGGATGACGGTTTGCGCTCACTCGCTCGGTGCTCAGAGTCCAAAGCATGCTTGAGACCTAACAGGCTTGGCCCTGCCTGATCCTAACACTTGGGACGGAGCTTAACATCGAGTCCGTCCTAACGACAGCAGAGGGCGAGTCTGCAGCCAGCTGAGGCCGAAGCCTGACCAGGCAGCCTCCTACAATACTCACCGGGGAGAGTCCAAGCACTGCTGTCATCCCAGCCAGCCAATTCAGTCTGTGGGCAATAAATCAGCCCGGAGGCCTGGCTCCTGCGGGAGCGGCAAGATGGAGTGTGATGGTCTTGTTTTTACAAACAGTAGAGGGGCACCCTTACTGCGCCATGCAAGCCATCATTCTCTACACAGCGCAGAGTCCTCTCCTTCTCCCCACAGCATCTGGTTCAGTCGCATCAAGCCGCCCCCACCCCGACACCCCCAGATTCATCCCTCGCAGCTCCCCGCACAAGCCCATCCTTTATGCTTCTCCTCCTTCTGTCCTCCTCTTTCATCTCAGCCGTACTGCTGTCTCACGTACATCGGTGTAATTAAATAAATCCGTCACCCAAAGAATCTCTCGCTCTCATTTTTGCAGATCTGACCAGATTTCTTTCCACTCTCTCAGTCAAATATTAATTGTCGAGGAAATTAGACTCACTGGGCAGCCTTGTTAGTACTGTCGTTCAGTGAAGCCTATGGTGCTGGTTCTATACCTGAGCACTGGCACCATTAAATTTATAAAAACTGAATTCACTGTCTAATCCATGCAGCACTGCGGAGAATGTCTGACTGGTGCTCAAAAAGATGATGCAAAATGGCAAATTAACTTAATTCTGAGTCTGACTTATGGTTACTTTGCTTTTACATTTGTCAATAACTGTATTAAAAGCAACAGTTCAAGTCAAATTCTGAAAGTGTTTATTTCCCCTGTCTGTATTTCCTCCCTCACCCATCCAGCGCAGCCTGCATTTTCTGCAGCAGGTCCTCGTATAAAGAATGAATTTCCAAACTGGTGTTGACAAACAATGCACTAGCTTTTAAATTGGTACAAACAGCATCTGTTTAACAGCTGTGTAACAGCAGCGGGAGGAAAAAAAGGAATTGCTATGCTGTTTTATAAATCACTATGTCATCGCGGAGCACTGTTTTCCTGAAAAGTAGGACCAGTAGCCAATGGACTGCGCGATGTAGTGGAAACATTGCGAGTCAGTTGTCATGATGACATACTTGAGTGAGCTGGTTTCTATGTTCTGGCAACAAATACTATTTTCCTGAGAGGATTCTCTCACCTCATTGTTCTGTGCTCCTGTGTTCACTGCATCCTAGAGGTTGCAGTGTTTTAGAGGCAGTTTGTGAGGCTCTAGAAGCATCACACTTGGCTTCTGTCATGACAAATGCATTGCTTGAAGAGGCAGGATTTACAATAGTTAAATCCTGTGTGATCTGTGGGTTTTTAGAGCATAATTCATGCTCTGGCTTTCATACACTAACATGAGCCAGTGGCTGTTGAACTCTCTCAACGTGCACTCTGGATTTAACCCTGGCAGAAGGGCACAAAGACCTAAGTCTGGCTGCGTAAGGCTGAACTTGGCTAAACACACAAACCCACACAAAAAGAGGCTGCAGAAAGGTTTCTGACATTGATACAGCACACTTTTGCATCACAGAAAGCCTCTGGGATGGCCACATGGCCAATCCAGCAACACCCAGAGACTCTATGGAGAAGAAAGCATTTTTATTGTGTGCATCCATTAGTGGGCATTAAGGTTGTCCCAATACTGATACCAGTATTGATATCAGCGTCTGATGCTGCCTAAAATGCTGGGTAGGATGTCAGCGAACACACAAATCTATATATCAGCTCTACACCACATAGTTTATCTATTTGAAATGGGGCCGTGCTACTGCCAAACAGCACTCTGTATATAATGAATGTATGTATGCAACTAATATATGTATGTTACTATGGATGTTATGTTATGGATGTCCTTTTATTTTCACAAGTCACTTTCTAGTTATGGATACTGGCTACTTGTGGGACTTTAAGCACATCCATAACGTAACATCCATACAAAGTAAGTAGAATAGAGACGTTTTTTTTTTTTTTTGGCACACTGGTTTCCACTGATACACAAAGTTTAAGTATGGAAATCAGTTTCAGGAAGAAAAAAAAAAGATAGAAAAAACATCTGCTCTGGAATATGACACAATTTATTATGCTGGAAAAAGTAACAGATTTATTTCAAATTTTTTTGGAACATTCTGGTTGATGGGAACTATTACAATTTTTAATTGCACAGAACTTTGGGATGTGGCTCCGCATTTGAATTTGTTGGGTGACTCTGAAAGAATTAAGAACTTGGGCTAAAGCATAATTGTTCTACTTAAACTTTTATTTAACAACGATGTGAAAGCCATATGAACTAAAATAACCCAATGCATAAATGGGGTCATATTTTACTTGCAAATGCTTTGTGATGACTATTAGAGAGTCATAAGGTGTATTTTAGTATAATGTTTGGGTTTATACACATATACCTAATATCTATAAATTGTAATATGCTCCAAGATCTTTGTCCCTGGAGAATGAAGCTAACCATTTGCTGTCACTGGAACAAGAAATCAGCTTAATAACTCTGTGGTGGTGAATTAGATACTTTTGTGGCCATAACATTTCCAAGAAAAACTAATCAGGGATGTAAATCAGTGATGAATTCATCAAGGAAAATTCTTGGGGGTTATGAGTATTTTAAAAAGGATCTATATTTTTTTAAATATGAGAGATACAGAAAGAAAAAAAAGGATCCAATTAAAGTAAAAAAAATAAAACGGCATCTTGAGCTCATCTCGCTCCATAATTTGATACATTTTCAGTTAAAATAGGATATTGTTGGGAAGAATCACGCAGGGAGGAATCATTCAAAAGAGAGACGACTGTAATTTTATTTGATTTAATGGGCATTTTTCTTTCAAAGATTTGCTATGATACAGTGTTACTGGCATTATTATTACCAATTTCCACACTACCAATAAAAATAAGTGACATTTTATTAAATTACTGCATAAGTTGGTCGCTTCTCAGTCTTTTTAGTTATTGACACTTCGGTAAGTGACAGATAATAAACAGTCAACATAATCTGCAATAAAAGCAACCTTTAAAATGATTTCTTTTATTTACCATAGAAAATATATTTCACACTGTCCTTAATGATTAGGTTTATTCAACGTCCCAAAGATTATTCTCTAATCAGCATTCCTCATAAATACCTTTTTCAAAACGGTTACAATACACTTTGTATTTGTTGTGTGCTGTGTTATGAGGCTGTACTTCACTATAATGACACAGCAAATGTCGCCCTTGTCAATTCTAAGCATCCAAATTGCCTTTCTAATGATGGGCCTCAAATTAACCTGTGTTCTGGTGCCGCAGACCCACAGCAACAGCACAATGCACTCCCAAAACTCAGCACAGCAGGCCGCTGGCGTCCCAGTTGCAGACCTGCCCACTCCGCCGTGCCTGCCAGCCAGCGAGACAGACTGCCTGCCTGCATCTGTCTGCCTGGCTCGTCTCCTCTACAATGCAGCGGCAGAGGACATCTTTAAATACACTGGAACAAATACAGCATTTCTGTGTTTAAGCTTGACCGAGCTAGCAAGCTAATTTGCACCTAAACCCCTGAGTCCGGAGGAAGCAAGGGGGACAAAATCGACTCCTAAATTACATTTGTGAATGGGGTTGAGAGGGAGAGGAAAGATATACGGGGAGAAGAGATGGAGGAGAGACGTCAAGTTGGTTTAGGGACGGCGGCGCTGTAGACTGTGATCAACGACATCAAAACTGTAAGGAATAAAACATTACTTCTGTCAGGTGAGTCCCTAAGTTCCCTGAGGTTTATCTAAGGACATTTCTAGTCTGGATCTATAGTGTTATCAGCTGGAATAAAACCCCATTACACAAGTCTCAGCAATGTTAAGGGGCAGGAGAGAAAAGACAAACTGCGTATGTCAGGAAAATATAAACCTATACGACGGAAACAATTGTTTGTGTGGTTTGGAGCCTTTCCTTAATAAACAAGAGGTCCATGACAAATTAGAGATGTTTCACCAACACCAACATTTCTATTTGTGAATCCATATTTTCATTCCTCCAGTCAACAAACATAACTCATCAAGTGTGTGGAGATGGATTTATGATTTAATGGTTCTGAACAATCCATAAGCCATAAGCATCCCAGAGGTAGAAATCATTATATTCTCACATTTGCCATAAAGAGACATTTCTCATAGTTCTCATACTTTGACTGTTTTTCTTTGCTCAAGTGCAATTTCTATAATCCATCTGAAATAAAAACAATACTTTGAGTCAGCCTGTCTGTGTGTCCAGCTCCAAATAACTGGGGACGGCACACTGGGCAGCATACCAATGTGTTAGGATTTCATCTCTCTTTCTCTCTGTGAGAGTTTCAGCTTTGCCTCAAAAGAGTGGCCTTACATAATTAATATAATGTGGCTTCTCATTCAGTCATGTTCACTTTGTGTCATCCAGGACTATGTGTTTTATATTCCATTTTATCTTGTCACAGAAGCACCAGCACAGTCCCAACTCTCTCCCTCATTTTCTTCTCCTTCTCTGTTTTTCTTCCTTTAAAAAAATATTCCACTTGTCCCTTTTCCTGACAATTTTAACAACCTCTGGAAGTAGGACACTGTAACATGGAGTGTGTGCTGGTATGTAGTGTAATGTGCAGGTTTAGCTCAGCAAGGCAGAAATATATACGGTGTGAGGGGGCGGACCGCATTGAGACACCGATCATGATTTGAAAAGACAGTCCCCGTGTTTCCCACTGAACCAGATTGACAGTGTCACTCAGGGATGAGCAGCACATAAAGGAAATAAGGAAAACACAGCACGTCCCTCGCTGTGTGCAGATGCATTTGATTTACACCTAGTGGGCAGAGGAGAAGCAAGAGGGAGGCCGCGCTAACACGTTCCATTTCCCTGTCACAAAGGCCATTTTGTTTGGCATCTAGGAGGCATGCTGCTTCTCTCCCAAGTTCTCCATTATTCACCGCAGCGAGGTCTGCACCATGATACCACTTAATATCAGGCAGTCAGAACCAATGTCCGTAGCATTAGCCACCCACCAACCAGAGCTAGTCTATAGAGAGGATTGTCAGCAGCGAGGCAGTCCATGAGAAGAGCTGCAGCTCGTATCTGAGACACACAGATTGAAATGGAGGTGGGAGACCAGTCTGAAGAAAAGAGAGGGAACTAATAGGCACATCTTTTCTGATTTGAGGAACATGACTATAGCATACATGAGGCGGATGGCAGGGGTCTGACACAGTGGTAGTAATTGGATTTCTCAAGCCCTGTGCCCACTCATGATAACATGCTGAGCTGTGACACGAAAAGTCCTTATGTGTGGCAAGGGAGCAAGGTGCAGCAGAGTGGAAGTGACAGGTGTCAAAGATCCAATTCCCTCGCTCCCTCTCGATCCTCGACTTCCTTTTCTCCGGAGGCAGTGGAGGAACAACCAGCCCAGTGGTAAAGCCAAACACCAAGCTTGACATTCAGATGCAAACCCAAGCTGGTTAGACCTATGTAGAGTGCGGAGGAGGAGGATGGATGGAGGGAGGGGGCTGGCAGCACTGTAGATATAAGAGGTCGCGGCCTGATTGCTTGCTTTATTTATTTCCTGATGCTAATGTGAGCTGAATACAGAAGGAGCACAGGATGTCTAGGATGTGCTGGAGAACACACAAAGGAGCCGCGGACCCCCACTGCAGATCTTAGAGAGAATGTGGGGTAGTGCAGCGTCTGGCCATAGCTCCCTTTTCGTCCTCCGCATGCGTTCTGGCCTCCTCTTTAATGAGGACTGCATGAGAACAGGCACATCATTAAAAAGAGCCATTCTGAGACTTTCCTGTCTGCCATTAAACTTAACAGCCGACCTCTCCCATTACCTTTTATCCTTCTCTTTAAGGAGGTGGGGGACAGCGGGGTTTGAAAAGTCACATTTAGCTGGCAAGACGCATCCATTGAGTGAAGTCTGTCCTTTGGTCAATTGCACTTAAAAAGGAACAAAAATAAGGCCTCCAGTATTTTTTGTATGCTATAACCTTGTTACTGTACATAAGCAGATTACTGTAGTATTTGCACGGTTCACACTGACCTGATTTTACATAATATACTAATGTGATATGATAATTTGTGTAATGCCAGAAAATCTGCGCAGTGGCCTAAAGGAAATATCTTATTAGCAGCTCAATAAAAAAACAGAGGACCTTTGTGAATTCTGTTTTTTATGTTGATAAATTTATTTTAATTTGATTATCCACCACCTCCAGCTACGCCACACTGTAGAAACACCACTCTGCATCCTGTTGACCTTTTGCACGCATGATCAGAGTCGGCAGAAATTCAACTGCAGTGTGTGCATAAGATTGACTAGTACACTCAATGTGCTGTTCAGGTTGTGTACATTATAATTTTCATCTTTATTCAGCTAAGATAACTCTGTTAGGCTCAGTAGCAACATGTGTTTTCTCGCTAATTTACTGAAAAGGGGATAAACAGAGCACAGAGGTCGAAACGATGGGGAGGTTCTTGAATTTGAAGGTGTGAGACAAAAATCCAAGCAAGATCTTCCAAGAACCTGTGGCGAAGAGAAGGTTGGGGGGGGGCTCCCCGGGTGCACACACACCTCAGCATGGCCCCTCCTCTCTGTTACTATGCCTCCACTCTCTCATCAATAGTTTATAATCTGGGTCACCAGCAGCCACAACCTGCCTCCCACTATGGGGACGTACTCAAAATGTTGAATTACAGCAGAGTGAGCTCATCCCTGCAAGGTCATCTAGAGGACGGCGAGTGAGCACTGACACTAATTGGTGAATGAAATATAGTAATGATGGAGATGATTTGGACGACTCCTGTTTGACTTCTGCTCTGTACAGATCCAAAGAGCACAATCTGCCAGGCTACGTCTCACAGTGCTGCATACGCAGGGGTGTGCGCCAGAGAAAATTCTGCATTTCAACAGCTATAAAATGTTAGAGAATAAATTATTCCCACTGAATATACATGAGGAGAGGAAATATGGAAATAATAAAGCAGTGTGCCTGAGGTAGTAACCTTTTGTTGCCACAACTGAGGAGGACGACATAACTTAACATATTCCTGCTACATATTCCATCTGAGTTATAATGTTGTCAGGAGAAACAAGGTGATGAGACTAGGATATGAAGATGACAAAGACACTGGGGGGAGACACTGAAATGAAAGAAAACCAGAATGTCGGAAATCTCAGATGGATTACAAAGGATGGAGGTACAGTGTTTTTCCCACAGAAAGGAAGTAATAGGGGTTAAAAAAAGAAATGCACATTGCTGCAGCACAGGAGACGCCCCCCTCCTCTCTCTCTCTCTTTATGTGTCTCCCTTCCTCCCTCACCCCAGCTGCAGTGATAAATGTCTCTTTGTATTCTGGACAGAAAACTGCGGGCTACAATGTACTTGTCAGAAGACAGCTGATTTTTCCCTTAAACAGAGCGGAGTGTATTCTTAATCATTCCTTTCACACAGGGAGAAGATAAAACAAAACGCCACATGCCAAGACACATAATGCCCAGAAAATCTCTCCCCATTCACTGCATGTTTGTGTGAAGCTAAGCTACCGGTGCGCTCCTGTGTGCACAATGTGCACATCTGCAGCAGGTGTGGCTTTAGCATGAGCGACTGCATGCCTTTTTCTAAATTTCCCAGCATTCTTAAATCCCTGCAGTCTAGCAGTATGGTTCCACTATGAGGGCTCATAAATGGGAGTCAGTGCTACAGGTAATGGAGCTGATTATAGCTATCTGGGCTATGGGCCAGCTGCCAGACTCTGTCCTGCCTGGAGGGAGCACAGGCCGCCTGGTGTCTGATATCCTGGGATCCCTGTAATACAAGCCTTGCTTTGGCAGTCACTTGGTGACTCTCCTGCCCACTTCCAGCCACACATTGAGGCTCTGTTGAGTTATTCTATGTGTATAGTATGTCCTCATCTGGTTGTTTACTCCACATGGTATCAGTCTATAGTCATACTATTTCAGCAACAAGGCTGTGGTCAGTCATGCTTTTGTAATTGCGAATAAGGACTCTTGCGAGGAATCCAAGCTGTCACCAGGGGATGCGGATCCCGTCTGGAGTTATACTATCTGCTTTTGTCTCTCCTTGGGGCAGAGTGGTTTTTGGTGGACAACTTAACTGCCACGCGCAGAAGTTGCATTCCTGACATGACAGACAACAATGGCTAATCAGTTGGGGACACATTCCCCTGGCAGTGCCACAGACATCTTTCTCTCTGCTGACAAGCAGCCATTAGAGTCAGCGCAGTTGTCAAGCTTCCTCATTTTCACTATAACTCGATAAGTTAGGAGATCCAGACAGAAGGTTAGAATTAAGTGTTAAATTACCACGTAAGTGTCATCAAATCATCATTCTCACCAAGACGGTGATGTAATTACCGCAAAAATATCAGCACACTGCAGTTACGTGCCTAATTTAACTACAACAAGTCCTCCAAATGAAACAATATAACAGGTTGTTTATCCAGACCATCTAGAAAGTTATTTAGAGGTGATTTCTGATCCGATGCACTATCAGCATGATGTCATCATTTTGTCTCTACCGTCCAAAATGAATGACAACAAATGTGACAAAGCTGTAGTTAAAGTTTAGTTTAGTTTAGCACAAACAAAAGGAAGTCATGTTTAGCACAATAACCACTTCATTCAAGTCAGGAACCAAATCATGGTCATTGTTCAAAGAAACCAACACTGACTGTTGGAAGGAAACAGGAAACAAACGGTGATTTGTGTTGAGAGTCTGCAGAGGCTGTTGCACTGTGACAACATCACCGGACTTCCTCCTTTGCTCTTAAATTTAAACATATATCGCTTTGGGTGCACTTGCTCATGCTGTCTTTTCTTTTGACAGTGTCTTTAACTGTGTGACTTCACATGTAAAATTTCAACAGCCTTGCCGGAAAAAACACCAAAATGAAAAACCTGCATCAGTATCTATCAGCAGATAATTTGTCTTGGCTTCACCGTCACGATACGAGTGCTTCTGCACTAACACTGCTTGTGGGTGGTAAGGACACAAATAAAGAACACCATGGCAGAGGAGGCTCGGTTAACCTCTCATTATGTTGAATTTACATCTTATCTCACAAGATTAGATTATGTAAAATGCAAATTCAGTTCAGATTAGAATCCTTGGAAGCAAAACCACATCAACCTGACGGTATAAGAGGCTCGTCCCATTGAACACACAGTCACGCTGAGAATTTCTAAACCGACTGAAATACATCTACAAACAAGTGGGCAGGGAGTGATGTCAGTGATGTATAGACAGAGACTTCTAGGGAGCGACTATTAAGAAACTTAATGTGTAAAAAGATTTAATTTGATCTTATTAAGACCACTGCGGAATTATTATAGGTAACAATGTGAACGTACAATATGTAACATTTTCAAATTAGAATATCTAGCATAGACTGTCATTGTTATATTTTGTTTATTTTTCAGAAATGTTTCCAACAATGTACAACCTTAAAAAATTCTGAAATTTTATGCAAGGTAACGAGGCCTTTTTTGTCCCCTGTTGCTGATTTCCAGAAGAACACCAGTCAGAGAGTGAGGAAGGAAGTGGACAAACGCGACTAAACATAATGTGAATAAAACTTGGATAAATTACCTCGTCTGTGAACATTTCTGCCTCAGTCAGTCAGGTAGATTTTCATCTGTATGGGAAGTTGTTTAGCAATGAGATAAACAAAATTTCAAGATCTCATGCTACGTCACGACGTCATCTAATTACCGCTTTTGTTTTCGTTGTTTTGATTGAGCAACATTTAGCGGTAAAAATGACATATGGTGTCTTTAAGTACGAGCGATGCTGCACAGTCATGTTACTGCTTGCCTTGTGGAGAAGTGGGGAAGGGGTCGTGTCCATGCACCAGCCACACAGAATTAAAAACACAACGGTGCAGTTAGGGAAAATGGCTGCTCCGATGCCTTCGACAAGAACTGGAATCAATTG
>JAPQLA010000025.1:16593288-16603503 GCA_029822935.1 Naso vlamingii | reverse complement strand
GTGTGTGTGTGTGTGTGCCAGCCTGCTTTGTCTGAAGCAGGAAAAGCTCGACTCCAGCTGCTCTAACACAGGCGGGATGTTCATTGCCCCACGTAAACTGACAATGGAGGAGAACTTTGCATCGATCAAAAACAGAATTTACAAATAAACACCAGCTCACATCCTCTTTACCACCATTAGAGAACCTAATCTGACCTCGTGTCCACATTCTGATGCCTGTTATAAAATCAATCTACATGTTTGGAAATGAAACCGACACAGTGACATCATTTTGTCCTGGTGTAAAAACAAAAAGCTCCTCCCATGAGGATAAATGCAACATGGGTAATTATGAGGTAGCCCTCAGGATGCTGCTATTTTTGGGGGACAAAGCAGCCTCAGTAATCACAACAGTGCAGCCACTCATGTGTCCAAGCAAGTCAATTGGATACGGGTTAAGGACTTGTTGAGTCAAGTGGTTTCAAGCTCAAGCTTGCTAATTGAAGCAACGCAATTATCAGTCATTTCACTGCTGTTTGTTTGCACTATAAATGGCATTGTAATTATACTGAAAACATTTTTTATTTAAGAGCAACATTTGTACGTACTGTAGAGCTTCTGTCTCTTGCAAATGTCACAATGGGGAGGAAAGAAAACAGTGACAACTGCCATTGCACTGGGGTTACTCTGTTGGAGGGAAAAGCATGATCTCGCTACCACTATTTCTCACTTATTTCCTCAATCACACACACACACTCTCTTTTCTCAGTTCAGGGAAAATATGCAAAGACCGGGTCAAAGAGATGTTTGTCAACATCATGTGCAAGGCGGAGAGCAATGGACGCTGCATGTTAAACAGGCCCAGGCTTAATCAAGCCAATCAAATGCCTCTAAGAAAAAGGGAAAAAACGTGGTCGGAGCTCAGACACCTGGCACTTTGACTCATTCACCCTCGCTCACTCCTTCTCTTCTCATCTCTCTGTCGGCCCTCACACGGCTCTAAAGAGACAACTCCAAGCTCTGCATATGGAATCATCAAGATCAATCTTCAACCCTATTTGTCTCCCTCTCCACTTTTTCATTAGCTAGAACAAATAAAGGCTCTACTAATCCTGCGGCAAATGTGCTTTTATTGGATGGTTAAGCCACAGAGACAGGATGCCGCTGGAGCTTTTTACAGCCATGGCTGAGTTCTCTGTGTAGCTGGACCAACAGTATTTTTTTTTTTTTTTTTTTATTTGACTGAGAAAAGGGTGGTGTTGACCTGCATAGCACTACCTACCAGCAAATACAATCACAGCATACGGGTCACTGCATGTACCTGCTGAATTCCCCACCTCTGCCTCCACTGACCGGATAACAACATTTTTTATTCTTTCCACCTGAGCCATTCACACACACACACACACTCAGTCAGAACCAGCTCAGACAGGCCCAGTAAATCAGCATGCCTGTAAGTAGGTCTCATTGACCCCTCAAGATCCATAGGTGCCTGGATCTCTCTGGATCATCCAGTCAATACATCAATATCCATCTTGTGTTTCTTGTTTTAAGACCCCCACTCCAAACCGCACACCCCACTTCCTTCTCTCTGAATGTCAAATGGAGATTGGAGTCATCAATTACAAGTATGTGTGTGTGTGTGTGTGTGCGTGTGTTTGTATGTCCAGAAAATCCAATAGACCAGTTCATACATACCGAAATCTATAAACTAAAGATCAGCTGGTCGGCATATAAACTCTGTCAGCCTGAATAGTCTTTCAAGTCAGACCTTCGCTGCTCTGCTGGAGCCATGCAATGGTATGTCAGGATAATTCAATGGCTGGCTGTGCAGAGCGGCCATGCGGTAACACTGCAGCCAAATGGACAACACACAAATAAAGCGTTTAAGCAATGATTATTCTTTCTGCTTGCACCTGAAATGACGCTGGAGGGGGGGCTGATTAGCTGAGTCAATACATCTGGCAGGTTCTCAAACTCCTGTTCTTTTTGTTATAGCTCAGCACACACAAATAAAGGAAAAAAGAAAACAAGTGGTGTAAGAGAGGCCAAATAATCCACTTTGTCAGGCCTCCAATTCTGCTTGGCAAAGCGCTCTCAGTCACAGGTCAGCTCCAGTGTCCCGGCCCTTTGAAATGCCTTGAAGGATTCCACTCACATCGTCTGACATAACGTCACATATGCCATTTCAAATAGCTCAGCTTTCCATCAATAACAGACAGACGTTTCACTGACACTTTGGTACGATGGACTGTTAAATATCACTGGAATTTGAGATGTGTTGAAAGGTGCATCAAATCTCTGTGTCTCATTCTAAAGATTTCTCACGATCAAGGAGACCTATTAAAAATAGATAATAAAAAACCCGACTAGGCTGACGATTTCTTCTTTTCTACTTAAATCTCACTTTGTGAGTGAAAGGAACCAATTTTAAAACCAAACCTCCCCTTTCTTCTTCTCCTAACACCCACCGCAGCCCAGCCAAGGACAGAGCACAGCGAATTGTATCTCACCTCTGGCAGCGGCATGCCGTTGATGATGAGGTCTGGCTGTTGGTGGCCCTGCCCAGTGAACGGGTGCTGATAGCCATGGTTGGGAGCTGCATTGCGCGAGTTCTGGTTCTCCACGTTGAGGAAGGTGCTCTCGGAGCGCCTGCAGCCCAGTGGCAGGCTCTGCTGGTGGTAGTCGAAGTAGTTGAGCGAGGAGGTGAGAGATGAGCAACTCACCACATTCATCTTGTCCGTCTCCTCGACGTCACGGGGCACCAGGCGGATGTCGTTCTTGCTCAGCTTCTTCTTCTTGCTGGACTTCTTCTGGTTGCCATATGAGTACTCCGCCACCCTGCGTAAGTAGAAGAAACTGAACAGACTCAATAAAGCAGTGTTCTGCCTTCCCCTCCCCTGTCCACACGGTCAAAAAGCTCGCCCGCCATGCCAGCAAGGGCACTGTTCGACCATGGGTGCCAGACAAAGGCTCATTGCCCGTGTCCAGGGGTGGAACAGCACACTTAAGTGGCTTCCCACTCACGGCTTGCAAATGGAGCTGACCTCCCTTGTTCGTTTGCATTTGCATGCTCAATGATCAACATGTCACAAACAGGCAGACAATACGCAAACATGCCAAAACCACAGAAGCAAAGCAAGAGAACACACTGGTATTGAGCAGCACTACCGGTATATGCAATCATATTCAAAGCACACAACCCACACTAATTCCATTTTTGTTTTTCATTATCAAGCAAGCCCACTAGCAATACGGAGTGCAGGAGAACTGCAGATTCAATTTTATTTAGCTGCTCTCAGTGGCTGCTTCAAACTTGAACTGAGTATTTTGACTTTAATAAGAGCAAATGAGCAACACAGCCATGCTTTATCAAAGGATCCTCAGACTGGGGGAAATATCGATTCTTAGCGCAGCTTTGCAGTTTTCCAGAAAAGAACAGATGCTACGTACTCTATAGTGATGACTACAAACTTAACTCGACATATTCCACATTATTTGTGATGGTTATTTTTACCATCTCCATTACTTCTTACTCTAGAGGAGGCCATATTTAACCTTTACGGCAGGGAGCATATCATTTATTATCAGTTACATCCTACAAAGAAACTACATTTACCCATTACACTGCAATATCTGGAAGGTCTCTCTTGCTGTTTCTTGTCTTGTCCTGGATGTCTCTGCTCTACCAGCCCCCACTGGCCCTTGCTCCTCACTAAAATGCAGCTTTAATCCTCTGTCACTTCAAAAATCACACTGGTTTAGAAGCAGCACTGTAGTTTGTCCTTTTCATTTTTCTTTTAGATTGCATCTTGAAAACAGCTCCCTCCCCCATTCTGCTCCCCCTCGATTCAGAGGAAAGAAAATGGGCGTCTGCAAGGGTAGAAAATACTCCCATCTCTTTTTCATTTATCATTTTAACATGTTGTCTCTCTCTCTCTACTCTGTGCCCAAATTGAAAACTGGGAGGCGAAATCTTCAGAGTCAGACAGACTGACAGAGGACAAGCAATAAATTGGAGATAACTGCTCCTCATATTCGAGGTGGCGACAGGGAAGCGGAGCACATCAGTGCTGATTAAAGCACCCAGCGGGGAGAGTGGCTCACACTAAGAGAGTAAAGTACTGAGAGCAGTTTTGAATTTGCAATTTGTTGTTGTCTATCATTGTTTATCCTCAATACAAAACGTATCACTGACGTTGCAAATATGATCCTGCAAAAAGTTCCTGCTGTGATCAAGATGGCAACACACTGGTGTCCCTATATATGTTAAAACAGACTTGACTAAAAACACAGTAAGAGTAGTTCCTTTGTATTTTTACAGTGAGAAAAGTTATGGTTCCTTCCTGTTACACAACTAAAACTAAGGTGGTCATGCTTTAACTTGGAGCTGCGGCAGATACAACACTGACTTTTAAAATTGAAGCTCTGAAATTTAGAAAATGCCTCCATGTACCTAAAAGTGCTGATATTTGAAGATTTAAAAAAAAACCTTTTTATGAGGGAATTAAAAAACACATTCCCTAATCTATACTGATTAAAAAAAAAAATCAGAGCAATATTGGGGGAGTTTTAGAATATTTCTTCATGATTACATGCTTGAAAATAGCCTAAATGAACTTCAAATTAACAAAATAATGTTTGGAGCAAAATATGATTATAGCTTCAGGTAAAATTCTCAAATCCAATCTATATGTAAATTTATGGTGGTAATGTGGCAGAGGGAAATCAAAGCCAGAGCTGATGATCAGGTTGATGAACAAAACAATGTTCAATATGCAAAGTCCGGAAAAATAATAATCTGCTCCTTTCCAGGGAACTGGGTAAATAGTTAATGACTATGATGTGACTTGCATGATTTTATATAATCTGAACTACATTTTTTTTATTCAGTTATGGTGATGCTGTTTTTAATATTCCCTGGAGCAGTGGAAGCAGAGGTAAATCTGAATGATTCTGATAGGCTGAACGTAATCACACTAGATTAAAGCTGATAACAGCCAATCAGCCATGGTGGACGTTAAATAATAAATGTCTGGGACTGCTATTGAGCCAGTGGGACGTTAATTGTCCGGCAGCAAACCCGCAAATTGAACATGACAGTTGAATCGTCATATTTATGAGTCAATTGGTTACAATGGACGGATTAAATCAATCAATCACGTTTCCTTAACACGGAACAGTGGGCATCAGCAGAATGTGTCTGATTTAAAGCAGCCGGGTTTTCTCGTCTGCCTCAGTTTCATCTGAAGGAGGGGGGGGGAATCTGCAGTCCTCACATTCGGGGCCTCTACATGCTGCATGACAAAAGCAGTGCACGGTTTCAGGCACGATTCAGATACGCGCACGGGCGCACGCTCTTTACACACACACACACACACACACACACACACGAGATTTGGTCAGTACCTGCAGTTGTACGTCCGGATCTCCTTGTTATCCCTCTTGCACTTGACCGCCACAAAAATCATGGTGACAAACAGGATGGCTGCGATAGAGCCCAGTGCGATGATGAAGATGAGGGACAGGTTGACAGGTCCAATAGGCTCCTGAGCGTTCAGGTCTGGTGAGAGGTACACCATGATGTAGGCCGAGGCAGACAGGGAGGGCTTGCCGTGATCCCTCGCTACCACTGTGATCTCGTAGGCGGATTTTGCATTTTCTCCAAACATCCGGGTGGAGCGCACCTCTCCGTTCACCTGGTCGATTTCAAAGAAAGCCCTGTCCCCCTCTGAGATGGTGTAAGTCAGCCGCCCGTTCTCCCCCTCATCATAATCATCTGCTTTCACTTGGGTCACCATGTAACCCACCCCAGCGTTTCTCGGGATGGACACCTCCGCTGTGCCATTAACCAGCGGGGGGTTTGTCATAACAGGTGTGTTGTCATTGACGTCCAGGACAACAATGCGCACCGTGGCGTTGCTGGATAAAGAGGGGTTGCCATTGTCTCTGGCCAAAACTTTGAAATCAAAAGTCCTTGTGTATTCATGGTCGAATGATCTCATGGAGTAAATGCGGCCTGATGGGTTTATGCTGACATATGTGTTTACATCCATGTGCTTAATCTCACCAGGGACTATGGAGTAGGAAACTGTGCCATTCATTCCCAGGTCCGGGTCTTCTGCTGAAACTGCGAGCAGACATGAGCCAGGGAGGTTGTTTTCCATGACCATCTCTTGATAGTGTGGTTTGAGGAAGTGGGGAGGGTTGTCATTTTCATCTGTGACTTTGACTACCAAAGATTTCGTGGCGCGTAAAGGCGGGATGCCGCTGTCCTCCGCCTGGATGGTCAGATTGTATGTGTCCTTTTGCTCTCTGTCCAGCCTGCCATCAACAAGTATAGTGGAGAAGCTCTCATATTCTTGCAGTCTGAACGGAACATTGCCCTGCAGCCTGCACTGCACTTTGCCGTTTGCCCCAGAATCCTTATCTGACACCCTCACAAGCGCAATGACATATCCACGCTGCGCGTTTTCACTAACTTCCACCATCTCTGTGTTCAGGGAGAGTAAACTGATGACAGGTGGGTTATCGTTCGTGTCCATCACGTTCACTGTGACTTTGCAGTGAGCTGGAATGGAGTTGGGACCTAAATCTTTGGCCTGGACGTCGATCTCGTATATTTGCGTTGTCTCATAATCCAAAACACCGCTGACAGTGATGATCCCGGTTCTGGGGTCAATTTTGAACGCATCCCTCGTTTTCTCGGTGACGTAACTGTGAAACGAGTACACAACCTCTCCATTAGTGCCCTCGTCAGGATCCGTTGCATTCAAGTCTATGACTAATGTATTGATGGGGGAATTCTCCATCACATTAACTGTATACACTGCCTCATCAAAAACAGGGTTGTTGTCATTTGAATCAATTACCTTGATATTTAACTGGACCGCGCCTATCTTAGGAGGGTCTCCTCCATCTTCTGCACTCAGTTCATATGTGTAGTGGGACTGGGTCTCCCTGTCTAACGATTTTTGCACGACAAGCTCAGCAATTTTGGACCCATCCCCTCTGGTCTTTATTTCCAGTCCGAAAAGCTCATTTGGGGTGATAGAATATGATTGCACTCCAAAGATGCCAGAGTCCGGATCGCTTGCCCCCTCTAGGGGAAACCTGGTACCAGGGGAGGCATTCTCAGAGATTTCAATGTCAATGTGGCTCGTCGGGAATCTGGGTGCGTTATCGTTCAAATCCTCAATTTCAACTTTGATGACACAGATCTCCATAGAGTTTGACATCACTTCTAGGGAAATAATGCACTTTGGGTTCTGTCGACAAACTACATCCCGATCTATTTTCATTTGGGTTGTAAGGATTCCGGCTGGACTGAGTTCCACCCATCGTGGTTCTGAATTGGAAATAACCCTCAAGTATGGGGGCTGCGGTGCAATCTGAAATCCTTGCTTTAGTGCGTCCTTTGTCACATTTCCAATCACTGACCCGGGCTTCATCTCCTCGTTTATTCCATACTTTAGGTTGATAACAGCCTCAGCCCGGACCCAAAATAAGAGGAACACGGCAGTTAATTGTAGTAATCCCATCTCCTTGGTTTGCATTGTACCTGTTGAGTTTTTCTCTGCTTAAAATAAAAATCTAGATTTTTACGCACAGCAAAAGCACGTCAGAGAAAAAAGGAAAAAAGGTTCCAAATGAATCATCTCATTAAAGAGTCCGAAAAAAATGTTTGGATGACGAATAGCTCTTGTGTATGTAAATTAAATCATGGTGTGAAAGCTATAATTGTCACAAGTGCCTTAGCCTATTTTACTCTTCTCAGGCAGAGCACATCCTCCGGTCTACTGCAGCGGACGAAACATTGGGGACGACAGATCTGTGAAAACATGCTGAATCTTCTTACAACAGTGATTTAGCCGTGTAAATCCGTGCAGCTCTCATCAAGCGGCAAACTGGTCTTACACATGACTCATAAGATGAACTGTCCATTTTCAAGTGGGCTGAAGAGGGGGGGGATGCTCGGACTGCACAGACACAAAAATGAGAATTCCTGTGAGCCACAAAAGTACGAAAAAATATTTTAATCTTCCGTGCAGATGAAGTAATGCGCTTTAAAAGTCCGCGTTAAATTCTCCGCTCAGTGCCAGCAAATATTTAAGTCGCATTTTGGATAAACATCTTGCTCTGTGTGATATGGGACTACAAGCAGTGATAAAATTTCCTCGTCGGCCAGCAGATATTGGCTTTCAAACTGCACATCTGATGAAAAAAAGCTAAAAGGCTCTGCAGTCACAAAATTATTCAACAGCTTAAGTCCGGATATCTTTGCCTAAAGAACAAGGGCGCATTTGCAGGAATGTCTCATCACATCACTGAAGTCCCGATTACCTTTTTATTTCCAGCAGATTTAGTCTTTCATCCCCTCCGCAAGTCTCGAAGCTTTTACTTAGCCGACTAATTAATTTCCTCGTATCTCACTTGGAAAAAGGCTGCACATATCCCGATAATTAGTCCATGCAACACAAAAAATCCGATGAAAATGTAGCAAAAAGCCAGTAGGGAGGACACGATGCAAAAGCCTATATGTGCAAAACGCCTCTCATGGTGGGCTGCAGCAAAGTAGAAGCACAAGCGCCTATATCCAGCCTGGCTGAGGCAGAAAGAGAAATCACCACTCGTTGCCAGTAGGCTGTCTAGTTGACTCCAACAAGCGCTCCTCTCGCTTCACTGGTGCACACTGGCGGACGCGCAGCTCCGAGCTGAGCGCTCAGTCTCAGGACCCGCAATCCCCTCAGCCAATCAGGGGTTACACAGGAGGGCCGGGGCTGCTGGTGGGTGGGGCAAAGAACAGCAATGAAACACGGCCAACTACCTGTTCTTCTGCAGATGGACGATTCAACTGGCAATTACAGCGTACAGGTTGAAACACGAGGCTGGGTATTAGATGGTCGTTAGAGCGGTGGCTCCAAAAGCGGGGTCTGGGGACCCGTGGGGGTCTTTGAGAGGGATCCGTGGCTGCAACAGGAAAGAAAAGGAGGAACTAATCTCAACAGGGGCGCACAGGAGATGCTAAGGATAACTTTTCTCACAGACTGGTCCTTGTTATTTTCTCTACTGCTGCAAGAGTCAACGGGCTTGTAACAATTTATATTTTGCGCACAGATTTTCTCAACGGGGAGTTTATCTGTGGAAATATGTATGGATCAGATTAACCCACCCTGACACGGGGAAGTTTGGCAACCTCTGTTCCAATGCATAAAGCATAGCATTTCCGCTTCCCTCTGCCGCATATTTTAAAGTCAAATGTAGACCCGGTGATCTATATAGCCGTTGCAACTGTGCGCATTATGTTACATCATTTAACGTGGCTCTCTGGAGTTTAATGTGCACTAAGTCTGAGCTGGAGCAACAGGCACGATCGTGAGGCAATTCACAGCACTAATGAACAAACATTATAGATTATGGTTTCCATGTAGCAGCATGCTGGGAGGAAATCTTGCCATGAGGCTAAATCAATACATAATAACACACGTGTTTTTCTAGGATGTCACGAAAATAAAAGCCCTAAATGTTTCCTGACTAAACAGGCTATTGCCCTGGAACCCCCTTATCAATTAAAAGACGCACACTGGGAGACACAGAGTTAAATATCACTGTATTCTTTAAAATGTCAAGACCACGTGCTGGTCCCAGTTCATATAAGGTCATATAGTCAACAGTCATGTATCCTAAGAGGCTATACTGTTAATGACAGTTAACAATAAATAAATAAATTGATTTTTATAATAAATGCTCACGGATGAAAACGCTAGTAATGACCGTGTCAGTCTATCTTGTGAGTTTAACAATAAAGAAAATAATTTCATCCTATGAAATATAAACTGCCCTCTCTGTGATTAAATCGTTTGTTTGTCAGATACATATTTATAAAGGTTAATAATGAGGTGGGTGGACTATGACCTGCAGCCTGTCGCTAATCATCATAATAAAAGGAACAACAAATCAATTATTAACTGTTACTCAGTGCGTCCCTTCTGCCGCATCACCATGTAATTCCGGTCGACATATGCTGAGGCTCTTTATGATGTGAACATTCACGCCTGTTATATGTCAGCCGGCAGAAGAAAGAAAACCGCTGAGGAAAAAAAGGGTGAATATAAAGTTTCTCTGACGTCCCCTGCACATATTGACTCGCATCACCCTTTTCTGAAATCTCACTTCTCTCACTCAGATAGAAGTGACACTTGGTTACAGACGGGCCCTCACACACACACACACACA
>JAPQLA010000025.1:16580831-16593188 GCA_029822935.1 Naso vlamingii | reverse complement strand
CACACACACACACACGCCCTCCTCCCAGCCTGCCTGCCTCTCACCAGCGCTCTCAGGCGCCATCACATCCTGTCGAGGGCAGGCCGATTTCAAAGTCACAAGGGTGACACCTAGCGTCCGCTGCTGCCGCTCGATTCTGTTCTCCCAGTCTCTTCATTATACCCCCAGACTTTCAGCTTGGGGGGGGCAAACCCCCCACCCCCGAAACAACCGGTGTGCCAAGAGAATAACAATGAAACACGCTGGCAAATCAATTTCCTCTTTATATTAAGGTAGTAGTGGTAGTTTCACCACAATTAATATGCTGCCTAAAAGGTGAAATCAGTCCTGAGCCATATCCAATCATTGTTAATCAATAAAGAGTGTCTGAACTGTAAATGAGAAGGGGAATGAGGTCATTTCAGCGCAACATGGACACTTAAATTTATTGCATTTATTTAGGTTTTTATTTGTCACAAACACTTGACATGTTCCAGCATAATAAACAGTTAAAGGATCTGCAGTAGCAGCTTCAGTGGGTCTAGGGTGCAAAATGGATATTGCTGACATGAAATTGTTCATATATTATTAAATTCAGAATATACATATGAGCACTTTTGTTATTATATCTTACAAGTCAAAATAGAAAGAGAAATAATATCCTCAGTAGTTTGGAGTCAGTCACTACCGTCTCTGAATATCTGTTTTAAAATAGCAAGATGAGGTCACACTATCTCCCCAAAAGCATCGCTGTTAAATGTCTCCGATGTGATATTGTTGTAGTGAAAATATTTCCTCTTCTTTTGCATAATGCAATCACATCTCGACAAACAAGCAAGTACCAACAAAGCAACTTGTTTGCTCTTCCGTAACACTTTTCAAGACATGTTGCAATCGCATAAGGAAAGCGCCAGAAGAATCTTTAAGCTCATGAATTCTTAATGTTAGCGAGTTAAACAACCGTAGGCGGTGGCAGGGGACTTTTTTTTCCTCAGGGCTTTCTGATGGCTGTATGTACAACATAGTGGATAGTAGCCTGCGTTTGGTATTTCTCTCAGTCTGAGATGATGTTACAGAGGCATGCATTGCCTGCTTGGCTGTAAGCTGCACATATGCTAGGTCTCTGTGGTAACAGTGTCAATTAAAGTACTTTTATTGTTGCATGATGTCTTGGAATCTTATGTTCAAACAACGGGCGCAGGGATTTTGTTATTGCAATATATTCCTGCTTTTGTCTTATATATATTTTTAGGGTGTTAAGACAGGAGGCTGGTTAATGTCAGAGGGGCTGAGTTGAGATTTCTGCCATTAACCCTCCAGTGTCTGGGTTAAACATCCAAGTTCTGGTCCAATTTGCAGTGCTACAGTGCCAGGCAAGGGCTACGAGGGTTTAAATGTTGCAGATGTTCTTGCCCCTGCATTGGAGTGCAGTGTAAAAAGAGAGGCAACAGCACTGCCTGGAGCAGCAAGGTTGATCATAAACTATAGTGCAGTAATTTAGCCACAATGTATTTCTTTCTCTCAGAGTGTGGTGGCATATTTCATTTATGAGCTACAATCGACCTCAATATACTTCCTGCTTTTGATGTTCCTTTGTGTCCTTTATTGATTTTAGCTCTATGTTAAAATCCTTAAATTTTCTGTCGTGAGAGGTGGCACAATGGCTGTTAAGCATTGTGAGAAGGTAATGTGTCGTCTCCTGATTCATTTAACCATCAAACTCCTGACCCCACTTTTTGTTCTGGTCCGAAATCGGTTAATCCACTGTACTGTGGAGTCGCCGGCAAACCGATGACCAGAATAGATGCTGGCATTGTACATTTCTGCATTTTTTTTTTCTATGTTGAAAGATTGTGTTCCAGCTTTCATTTTTACATTATTGCAGCGCCGTGGTTAAGGTCAGATTAGGGTTAGGCAAATATCCAAGTTAAATTCTCCCAGATGAATCTGTAACCAGTAGCCATTGTCAGCCTCTAATGGTGTTTTGAGATGACCAAAACTTCATGTTTTGGCATGAGACGTTAGGAGATTTTTCAGCCAGTTTTGTGACCAAATACGTGTTTTTAGGAGATGATGGGACCATTTTCAGCCATCTTTGTGGCAACAGCAAATAGGGGTTTTTGTGGAAACGATGTGAGAGTTTCCGAACGAGTTTCTAGCAACAAAATAAGACATGTTAAGCGAAAACCTGATCTCTCCCTATCTGTAACCACACTTTTTTGTGCCTAAACTGATGCAGACCTTATAGTTAAAAAAAACAAAAAAACAACAAAAGTAAAGTTTCAACATATCTGTGGTTTGCTGAAACTTACATTACCGAACACTTCTTTTCTCTCTTGACAAAAGAAGTATAAAAGACTCATATACATCCAGTGGAGTTTCAAAGTGACAGTCAGCACACTTTTTAACACTTCTGTAATAATGATGTTTAAGACCCGAAAACTGTCATCGAATGCTTGAGAAATATATGAAATTTATGACAGTTTCTTTTCAAGCAAGCTCCCATTGTGCTGGATGAAAAACGGGCACAAATTAGATGAAAGAATGACTCTCATTGAGATGCAGTGTGTGATTGTTTATTGTCTGTCAACATATGTGCACGTTTTGGGGAATAATCTAATCCTACAACGGCAAGTTTCTATATTTTTTCATTTACTGTGATGATGTTAGTATCTAAATGCATTTCCTGCCATAAAGTGCACTGTGCGAGCTTTGAGGCTGTGCTGCAGTTTGTTCTTGAACTTGAAGGCAAAAGGCAGAGCTAGGCTACTTAAGTCCATGGGAATTTCACAACCTTGCACTGGTTTTGAGCATATTTGAAGCGTTTGTGGTGGAAAGCTTGAACCAGTGCAGTTGAACGTACACAGAGAATGACTGATTTTATTTCATATCATTTTTTTCTCTGCTGCCAAGGAATGGCGCACGTCTGTAGTCTGTCCCCGCTGCTTGCTTGGAAAGGAATATCTTAGCTCTTCTGACAGATGCTGGCATTATCACCCCTGTGTCCTGCCCAGGAGGACTGGAACTCGGCCCATGCACAGACACGGACTTAGAGGAGCTAGCACAAGACGGAAGATACAGACAGTGGTGCATTGATTCTGAATGGGGAAAATGGCCACGCTTATTTTGGCTAGAGCTGAAGATGACATTGTTATTATGGTCCTCATCCATACAGCTTCTCAAAAAAATTGATTCCTCCTGAGCAACGCTTGCCAGAGGCATAAAAAGGAAGGGGAACTGACAGGCTTAATCTATGGGCCTCTCGTCAATGACGATACGCCCTCCACTCCATTCCACACAGTGCCTGTCCATGATACATCAATTAGTATCAATTCTCACTATCCATTCAAGGGTTCACAGA
This sequence comes from Naso vlamingii, assembly GCA_029822935.1. Lineage (NCBI taxonomy): Eukaryota > Metazoa > Chordata > Actinopteri > Acanthuriformes > Acanthuridae > Naso > Naso vlamingii. Next base: position 16,589,848 of record JAPQLA010000025.1, on the reverse strand, counting down.
GTCCCTTGGGCTCGCCAACATGGCTGCAAGTACAATTCGACAGCAAAAATGGCTTCTTTTCTGCTCTCCACCGACTATTTTTAATTTGATTCATTTTGTTGTGCTGTTGGTTGTTGTGGTGCAAGTTTTAATTCAATCCCAATTTTTAATTTTAATTTCCCCAAAGCACTGGCCCGGGACACCCATCATGGCTGAGTTGAGAAGGAAAGAGTGCAGCGGGAACAGCTTGGCTTTGTGTCATTCAATCAGCGTTAATACCACGCAATGCCATTTCTTTTCCTTCCCATTCTTTCTCTGTGCATTAGTGAGTGGAAATAAAGTGGATGTATTTGTGTGGCTCGCCTCTATTACCTACTGGAGTGCTACCATTGAAGAAAATTTTAACTTTTCTTAGGGATGCCGGTGAAGCACTTGTTGGGCAAAAATGTGTCCATCTTTTCCGGAAGACAAGAGCTGCTTTTGATTTTCACATATTTAATTTGATGTGTTCTAGTGAAATGTCAAAGGTTTTTCAGAACAGACTCCGTCGGGTTTAATGGAATCACTGCTCTCGGTACGCTTTGCCTGACACGAACAGGAAATGGATTCAGATGGTCCGCATTAGAATGGATGTGGCCCTTGATGCATACACATGCAAATGAGTGAAAGGATTGTTGAATGTGGCTGTTTGAAGTTGCATGGTTGGTGGGGCTCCTGATCATCAAGAGCCGCACTGATTTAATATGCAGTTTGTTGATGTTTAAACAATTAATAATTAGTAACCCAATGACCCATTTGCTTCTGAAATGAAACATGTTTAAGAGAAGCTTGTTCTATTCGTGCATAATTGGTTTAGCTATTTATGCTGTTAGATGGCAATTAACAGACTTTGTGTACAGTCCTCTAATATTTGGAGCAAAATGTGGTCTTTGTTTCCCTTTGAATGTGTGTATAATAAACAGCAATTTAAATTCTAAATTGCTTTTTATAGTATAGCTTTTTAAGTACTCTCTTGAAAGTAGAATTACAGTTTTAGAATATTAACAATTCTTCTTGTTTTTTTTATGTTAAATGCCACTTGTGTCATTTTCCTATTTGTAAGTTATTGTATAATAACATGTCCAACATGAGATAAATAAAGTTTGCCTATCATCCTTCTCTCTTTTAGTTTCTTTATTATTCCATAAAATAAATGTTGACATGCACGTAGCTGAGCAGAATAGCAGATATTGTGCTAGTCTTGTGAAAACAGCTCATAAAGGCTACAGAATATAATACAGAAAACCACTATAAGAATCAATGAGAAAACCATGTATTCATAAAAACAGAACATACTAAGAAAATTTTGGTTCACTTATTGATTTTCTCTTCTCTGCCTGCAGGGGGTTCATTTGAAAGGAAGGAAATGCTTTACAGATTGTTTAGAGTCTAGCGTCATTCTTGATGTTTGTATTTCAACACTATTTCATTTTCCTCCTCCCAACAAAATTCTTTCAAACATGCCTGAATTGGAAAATCAAACATGTTACAGTGGCTGTGAATGCTCTGGGCAACCCGAGCTGGTGAAAAGTATTCACTCATTGCATCAGGGTGTTTTGGGCCGAGTCTGCTACATTTATTTCTGATTTTGGAGCCGCATTTTTTTGAAAGCCTGACTGTCTGATCCACAATATTTAACATTCCGTCCCCGTTTCCATAACATGAAGCACAATGGGTGTAATCACGGGTACAATACCGTGCTGCAGATTTCATTTTGATCTAATTACCCCGGTGTGCAAAATCAGTTGCCTTTGTTGGAGGCATGGGCTGTTAAAGAGCCAAAAAACAAAAAAATAGAAACAAAAAAGCCACATAAACCCAAAAGCTTTGAATGGACAATGGATCTGTGAACGCACAAGTTTGCGTTCACCTGGCTTACAGTCAATAAGCTTTGTGTTGCTGCGTTTATTCAATGTCAGCTCTGATTAATAGGCACAACATGGTGGATAGAACTCCTGAAAATGTAGTATGGTGCCTGGGTGGGACATTGTCGCCATCCGATACCATCTCCACAACATGGCGCTTATCTCGTCGCCCCCCTCGGGGGTGTTTACAGCTGTTTTCTCGTCAAGACAAATTAGTGCGGCCGTGTACCTCTTTCACCCCCTCAGAGTGAAGCAGTGAACGGAGACATTGTGGTCACTGCCCCACGCTGTGCTTTTGAATGTGTGCATGCTTGGCCATGCTTAGTGGCATTTTTAAGTTGGGAACATATATCAGCTTTGAATAAAGGTGTCAGTAGATCGTTTTGTATTCAAAACTTGCAGATCCAAGAAGAGGGAAACATATTGTAGGGATTTTTATTCCCTCTCTAATCTGTCTATCTAATCTAATATTCAAAAAAAAAGAAATTTTTTTTTGAGCGGCTGTGGCTGATTTAGCCGTGGTAATACTCTAAATCCTGACAAGCCTGACCAGGCTGTGTGCTGTAAAATGAGAGAATGAGTTTATATTCACAGAGGATAACTGCCCCCCCACACAACACACACATATCAGCCATCCACTCTGCCTGCCATTTGCTCTGTCTGTCTCCCAAGCACACCTAGCAAAATAGCCGGGCACGTCTTCATTTAAGACAGAAATGTTGGTGATGCCACTAAAAAGGTTATAGTCTAACTAACGTTGTCGTCCTGCTGCTTAAAAATTAGGTTTTGCTGAGGAAATGACATTTCCTTTCACGCTGACCATAACGGCCTCGTTGTTAGCAAACCCCAGGCGGGTAAGCACAGCCACTCCCGCGGGCACCCATATGTTGTCTGCCTGATAGATGCAGCAGCATGGGGCGGGGGTGGGCAGGGTGAGGGGGGTCATGTTTATTGCTTTTCATAATGTGCCACCAGTGCCGTCATGGTAATGAGGACTTTGCCCTATGATTGTGCCAGTTTTAAATGTTACACTTCATCACCTTAATACTGGGCTGCAGCAACATTGATGGCACAGGCGCCATAAGGCTGGCCAGAAATTAGTAGGTCTTGTTATTTCAACATTAGCTTGTTGACACCTCATTTTAATTTCACCACTGAACCACATCTGAACCATATAAATGGAGACCTCGAATGCTTTGGCTGCTTGTGTCGAGGAGAGATAGGGAGTGGGAGTGTTTGCCTGTGTGTGTGGTGGTGGATGTGAGTACGCAGGCGTGTTTGTGTCTACGCCACTATGTATGGATGTGAGTGCCTGTGCGTGTAAGCATGTGTCGAAAAGGCATTCTCCTTCTCAGAGAGATGTGAATTCGAAATAACAGACACAGAGATAGAAATAGAGGAGGAGAGACAGCAAGAGTGAGCGAAAGAGAGACCCGGAGAGAAAAAAATAATCTCATGCTATGTTATCCCTGCAAAACCTGACAAACCACCCCCGAGACTGATCTGGCTTAGCATTCAGTGTGGTTAGGGGCTTGTTTGTGCTCCTATGATTGGTGCAGGCTGGCTAAGTTGGCCTCATAACAGTCCAGTCACAGTGGAGCCCCACTGGAGTCACGCTGCCTAGGGATGGCAGGCCTGTCTCTATCTGGCCACAGATATCAATAAAGGCAGCAGTGCAGTCTTCTGGGAGAGTGGACAATCCAAATTTTTCTCCCCTGAAGGAGGGTTATTAATTGTCCCGATGTTGTATGTGGTCTGCTTTCACAACATGCTTTTCTGTTGAACATTCTGAATTCCAGGCATGTATCCCAGAATGCAATTAGTCCTCTGCCATTAGATCAAGCGACACATGTCTTCTTGCCTCGTGCCTGGCCCGGAATTGAGGGGAGGGAGAAAAGAAAGAAATTAGTATGGAAATTAGCTGTCTTCAAAGCCTTTTGGCGTTAAAGGTGGTGTACGGTGCTACAGGAAGGTAGCAGTTCCCTTTGCAGATATCTCAGGAAGAAAAAACGCAGGGATACAGGAGGATTGATTTCCATGGGAGACTTGTATCCCTCTGTGTAATGTGGGATTAAGGAAATGGCATATGAAAGGCATATCATGCTGTTTAGTATACACTAATTGTGCATGTGGTGCGGAGTGGTCTGGGGTTGCAAGATTGTATTTTAACATCACACACACTGGTTTTTGATCCATGGAGAGTTGGAGGTCCTTAACATTTTAAAATAAACACATTAGAGTTTGTAATCTCTACGAGCAGAATGGAACCAAGCCCAGGCCTGGGAGACGAGTCTGCTTTGCCTTCTGATGCTTTTCTTCACTTCCTCTGGGCATTAGGAATGGTGACAAACTGACACATGTTGACACTCTGTTGCAGTAAACATGAAGTCCTTAAAGGTACAGTAGGTTTATGTGAGTCTAATGCATTTTAACCAGAAATTCAACATAGCAATATACTGAATTCAGGTTTACTTTGGTTTAGCAAAACTTAAAAACACAGTAAGAACTGAGCACTAGCTTAGCTTAAAAAAATGCGAAGCAAAAATGCAAAAAAACATTAAAATTTAATTCCCAAGTAAAGAATATCATCAAATTATCTTTAAACTATGCTGTGATTAAACACTTTCACCAATGCGTAATGGACTTTCAATCCATTTTATTTCTTACCATGTTTGCTGCTGGCTCAGTGTTGCTGAGTGCTGCGCTGGGTTACTGTTGCCAGCTATGTGCTGGGGTCAGTGCTCTTCTGAGTGCTGATATCTACTGTAATGGAGAATGAGCTACAGTGTGGTAATGTCTGAATCATGTGAGACATGAGGATTAATACTGCCTTAGACATTCAGCTGCAGCTCGAACAGTATGACCTCTACATATGATTTAACATGTTGAATTGGTGCTACGTTTCCTGGTTTTAAAGGCTAATTGCTTAGATTGTTTTCACAACTGTAGATGTTCTTTGCATGAGCATACACAGATCATATAGTACAGCGCATGTTTGCAAGAAGAGCTTTCACAAGTGGAAAGAAGCGCCAGAACTGGCACAAATACTCCTTAGCAATTGGTCTTTTGATCAAATCCACTGGGCACGCAAAAATCAATATGGCTGCCATATTTCCAAAATGGCTGCCATTTCTGGCATAGAAATAATGTTTCGGGGGTAGCTTTGGGGAAAACTGTTCAATATGTATAAACTTGTTATGAAATCACACATTTTTACCACAGATAAGCCACATGTTTAATCCTAGAGAGGCTGTGAAGCTTGATTCTACCATTTGTCATCCCTTAATAGAAAATAATGTGTTTACTGAGCCCTGAATTATTAAAATGCATGGATGTGGAGAGTATATGTGTAGTAATATGTGAGCTTATGTGATTATTCACACAGATCAGTTGCAGTCTGAATAGAATACTCTGCTTTTTCATATGAAGATAGTTGATTTTAGCCATTTTTTATGCAATAAAAAGTTGAGTCTGTGTGTTGCTTTTTTTAATTAACTTCACTTCCAAATTTGCGGTCGTAATTCACGTGGCCACTAGAGGTAATTGTCAGGTAAACATAACCCTATTCAGACCAAATCAGGCGTTGTGGTGATTACTGCAGGTTTGTGTGGCAGTGTGGAAATGTTGGCCCATTTGCTAATGCAAATTAATGCCTTTGCTCTCCATCGTGGCAGGCTTGTTCAGCTCTGCTTGGCCTGATCGAGATTGCGTTTCTCCAAAAGTTGACTCAGCTTCAACTTTCTGCCGCAGGGTCTCTGCCTTTTTTTCTATCAGGACCCCCTGTGGTTGGCACTGCTGCAGCCTAAACAGACAACCCCTATTGAAATGAATGGGAAAACTTCTGTTTTCGCAGCAGTGTCTTATTTGATCTGAAAGAAGCATGAATCACATTTGGCATTTGAACAAACAACCAGTGCACTGTTTTTTGAGCGAGCAGATTGTCATTCACAACAAACCCTTTGTTTAAAATGTAAGTTTCTCAACCATTCCTACGTTTGACCAAAAGGAAGTTAATGAAAATTTTTTATGTTTTCATGTGCCACATGCTTCCTTTAGTCCCTCTTTTATTTCATACAACCTCACGACATTCTGAGGTCTTACCTGAATATTTAAGATATTTGCTCTTTCTGGCACCTTCTGGTTTCATTATCTCTCTTGCTATGTAGTGGGGTGGTTCTGCTTATTTTGGCAGAAGGCAATCTGGCCCTGAGGCTATGGGGATTCCTTTCCCCCATGTGTCAGCTAATGTTTACTGAGGCCTGAGGACGGAGGATGGATCACAGAATTTCATAATCCACTGCCCGTACAGTGGAGCAAGGGCAAAAAAATAATTCTCTTTGTGTCAACAGTTGTTTCATTCATGGGTAATTTCCCCATAGCTAGCCACATACTGCAGCCAGAGATAGAGACACTGGGAGAGAGAAAGGAGGAGATAGTAAGAGAGATGTCCACACTCAAGTGCTCTGCTTCCCTGGAAACTACTTCATGATTCGGTTGTAAAGCCTTGCTATTTGTATTCCACCTGCGTTGTTCTTTCTCATTCATTTGTTTTAACCAACCGTGTATATAAATTTATGAGAGCCATATAAGTCAAGAGATGCATATTATGTCAGCGGTTCTTTAAAGGAGGGTGGGTGGGGGGCATCTCTAGAATTGCTGCTCAACAGTTTCCCTCTTGCTCTCTGGGCACCTAGTTCAGGATCAATGCACTCTGGAAGGCAGACGTGAAGGTGGGACTCACTCAGACCCGAGCACATACTGTGCAAATCTGGATTCCAGAAAAATATTACAGAGCCGCATTAGAGCACACACGAGTAACTCAGATTAAAGCAGTGTTTATTTTGTCAGTGAAAACTATGACAAAACTAATTTTTGATGATCTACTTTTCACAACAAAAACAAGACTAACATTAAACTACACAAGCAGCCACATATCATCAAGATCCGAGCCTCTGATTCAAGTTGAACTTGGTGGACCGAAGAAGTCAGACCTGCATTGTCAGAGCTTAAACCAAACTACTCAAAGTGTTTTTCTGACACCTTTATCGCCTCACATACTCAAATATGATGTTGTCTAATGCTACACATTCTTAAAATGAACAAAATCAGGGACTTGATCTGGTTAGATCGGAAGCAGTATTAAAACTTTTGGAGGAAACTACTAAAACATGCAGGTGGTAGGCTCACTTTTCTGAAAAGGCAATCTATCATAACATTAGCAATAGCTGTGGATGTCAGTGTTGTTGGCTTTCAGTTGGACATTTTTCATGTTACTTTCTGAAAAATGAATCAAAAGTGAATAACAAAAATCAGACAAGAAATTCACTGGCGAAAACTGAACTCACATGTTCTAGGTAAGGTGGGTAAAACTAAAAAAAATAAGATGCCAAAATTAAAGCTGGATTAAAGGCTTTGTGCAAACATTCACTGTTGCTAGTTAATTATATTTTTTTCTCTGCAAGACATATTTTGTTTTTTTTTGGAATATTTTAACTCATACATTGTTCAGACCCATGCTTACCTTTTTTTTCTTCTTTTTCATCTTTGATGCATTGCTAAGTTACTGTACGTATTGCTGCAGAAAACTGTCCATCAGCATAACAGGACTGTGGATGAAGTCATCTGTACTGTTCATTGCATCCTCATACATGTGTTCAATACAAGCAGAATGAGAACCTTCTTGTGAAAGCCTTGCTCTATGGTGGTCAAAAAATCTCCACAGTGTACATGCCACTAAGCACTTTACAACTATCACATACACACACACACACACTCACACACAAACACAGGCAAACACATTTTTCTTACCACTGCCCACATTATTAAGTCACACAACAGAGAAGCTGGAAACAGCTTCTTCCAGCCTCTGCTGCAGCTATACTGTTAAACTTTCCCATCAATTTGTGTTTATACTGCTGTCAGTGGGGCAACCTGGGTCCTCCTCTGCTGTGTCCCTCAGTGATCACAACAGTGGAACAACCCCACGCTGTTTGTGGGTGAGCCATCATGGCCCTTTGCAGACCTCAGGATGCACATTTAAGCATACTGTTGTACTTTTTCTCTCTCCGGCTCTTGACTGATATCTGGGCTGCACAGGACTGAAAAAGCAGGATCATCTTAAGGTGGATAAAGCAGGACTTCCACTATCATAACCCTGTGGATTAACTGGTGCCTTCTCTATGCTGATATGAAAGTGCACTGCATTGCAGGCAGGGTATGTGAGCACTGCAGGCAGAGTGTATAAGTCAAAGGTGCATTGTTTGCCGTTGTAGGAGTGTGAATGGGTGACTGAATATTTTGTTACTTGGCTGGCATAGTGGCAGAGGTACACATTCAATAGTTTATTGTTCTTGTGATGGAAGAAAAGAATTAAAAAAGAAAATAATAATCAGAAACAGTGCAACAACAAAGAAATAATCTGAAAATGAAACAGAGCAGCAATAAAAGCAAATCAGACACAACAGAAAAAACACAACAAAAGTATCTTACACGTTAGTGACCGCTAATTACAGCTACGACGTCTTGACACATCCACAGTTCTGTATGCTGCAATCATGTCATATTGTCGATGTGAGAGTGAGGGGAAGGGTCATGTCGCCCTCGCGGGTGTTATTACAAATATGTGAGATGTGACATTCCTGACAGCTGCTTTATTTTTCAACCTGCTAAAAAGAAGTGCTGAGGCATCAGCAAATTGGTACCAACATTGTTGAAAAACAACATCATTGGCAGCTCAGTGTAAACACAATACGATATTAACATGATTACAATTATTTCATCTAAATTAAAAGGAGCTTTAGCCTACACAGTTGTTTATATGTGGTTTAGCTTGTTAATTAACAGCATGGACTATGTGATTTGATTTCAATTGCTACTTAGGGCAATTTTTCCTATTTAGATTGTGTGACTACAAGGTTGGCAAAGTGAGAAACCCTGCTTAACGCAGGATGTTTACGTGTTCTTCCTGTTCCCTGAATAAGAGTTTCACTCTGCTGAATCTATCATGTGATATCTTATTATTCCTGGAGAAGGTATGGATGACGTTGTTTGCCACTGAGAGGCAGACATTCAAGTCTACTATCCCACATTCAAAGTACTAAAGAACAAACAGTGAAGTGACAGCATAGTATTTCT
>JAPQLA010000025.1:16554614-16566670 GCA_029822935.1 Naso vlamingii | reverse complement strand
TTGGTTATTGTCTTAAAGAATGTTTTTAGGCTAAATGGCTCCTAAATACAAGCAAATTTTGCATTTTCAAAGTTTTAAACTTACAGGTTAAATTCTGTTTAATTTAGATGGTTTCTGAGTGATTTACTTGTTTATTGACTTGACAACTAGTTGCAGGTAAATTTTTTCTCAACTGTTAGGGAAATGTGTCGCCATGTGCAACCCTAGTCATTATGTAAATCCCTGTTTTACACTGCTGGATCATTCACTCTGCTATAATTTTCTTTTTTTTTCTTTATAGTTTTTTTTGAAGCCCTCTTTTGCTTATTCTGAATTACAGTTCCAAGGGAAAAAAGAACTGGGAATCGGCAAAACTCGTTATCAGCAGGTCTGACATTTTACAAAATCAGGTCAGGATCAGCCAAGAAAATTGCAGTTGGTTTACCCCGAGTTAATTATCTTGTTTGTTAGTCCTGCGTGGCTGTGTGATCAGTGCGAAAAACAAATAAATAAATAAATAAATACATAAAAAATTAAACCATGACATGAAACATGGGCATGTTTTTATATTCTTGTGCCTGCTTCTCTCTTAGCAAGGCTATTCCTTACTTTATTTTCAAAATGCTTGTGGGTTTGAATTTAATTGAAACCCAATTAAAATCACAGCATGAAAACTCTAATAATAGTCAAGGGTTCATCTTGAACAAGTGAACTTTATAGAAATTGCCTCATTCCCTTCACCCTCTCTGTTTAGTCTACATTTAGTTTTAACAGAGGCTGCAAGGCAAAAAGGGCAGAAGAGGATGAGATGCTTTCACGATGGCATACTGACAAGCAGAACAGTCTGGCTGGCTGAGAACACCTCAAACTGAAAAAAACAGAGATGTTTGATAGTTCTGTAAGCTTTTGTCAAATGACCTTGCCAGAGCGACAAGCTACAGCAATAGCAGAAGCAGCAGCAGCAGCAGCAGCAGGTTCTTGGTTGAGATATGTTAGAGCTTACAAAATAGTCCTTGTGTTCTATTTTCCTCTGTTAACATAGCTTTTTTTGGTTCAGCAAACAACAGTTCTTTCAAAGGTTATACTCATTTAAGGGCTCCCAGTTGGGTAGTGACCTGCCGGTTGGGCAAAGTGTGTACTCATTTTACTCTATGCTCCTGACCTGCAAGCTCGATCGATGGATAAAAAAACAACAACAAAAACAGAAAGCTGTGTCAGAGGAAAATCTGAAGAGCAGGCGCTCTCTCATTCAATGGTCAAATGTATTAAAAATGCATGAAAATCTATTCAAACCCCATGTACTTGACCTGATCTCTTTTCTTGGTCTCTCAAGTGTTTTTAGTTGCTGTACCCACCAGTTGTAAAAGGATCCCTTCCGAACAAGATATCAATGAAATATATACAGTGGACAAAATCCAGAGTCCCCGTTCTGTCAAAAAATGTATTTTAAACTTCAATTGAAGCTAACATGATGTTTTAGCAGATGGAGTTTGTAAAATCAAAAGGATATCTTTGAAAGATGGTCTTAACTAAGCAGACTTTTGATGCCTCAAACTAACTGATACTAACCGACTGATCTTAAGCATGTAATCTTGCACAGAACGAGGACTTTGGTTTTCATCCATTACCATTTGAAATGGAGAGAAATTTATTTGAAATTTCAGTTCATATGATGGTTTGCGCACCCTTCAAATTACAATTTACTGTTGGTAATTTTCTGATATAGTAAGGTTTCGGTTAAAGTGTAATAAAAAATATTAAACGCTTAACACTATTAATAGATTAGAATGAAGCGTTAAAAAAAAAAAACTTGATTAGCCACCACATTTGCAGCAAACAACTGATTCATTAAACATTGTTTGTAAGCTCATTTGCAAGAATTATTATCAGCTCCCAGTTGCTCTGTTGTTGCCGTTATTAGGTCCCCAAATTCTCAGAATTTCAGCAATTAAAGCACTGCAGTTTATTGTGTTTTTTCATGCATGGCTTTAGTTTCAGACCTTTTTTTTAGAGTTCAGTGCATTTTATTGAGCAGAGCTTAGATTTTACCCATCATCTCACCAGAAAACACCAGACTGAGGCAGCCCTTTTTCCTCCTCTACGCCGTAACAAGCTGTGTGACTGCAGGTGAGCTACGGCCTAACCAAGTAAATTGACTGTGGGTAAAGCGTGAAGTGAGGGAACAACACTAATATCTTCAGGTGAGAATACTCAACCCTGTTGCTCACACTGGTTCAAGTGAGGGCATTTTGACATTTAGGCTGTGCTACTCCAGGTCTCAGAACAGAGAAACATTATCCCTGTCAGTGTTTTCTTGTTTTGACAACATACTGCTGACATTTTCCTTGCTGCTGGTTGTTTTCACAGGCACACAAATATTGGATGATGCGGGTGATAAATTGTGAATTTTTACTACTCACATTTGAATCCAATTCAAACAGAGATAGCACTGTCACAATATTTGCAACTGTTTAAATGCACTTCACTCAAATTAATTTTATGCCTTCAGCAGTCTACACACTTTTTATTTGTTATGTGGTCAGTCAATACTGTTTAAACTGCATACTAGGACATGACCAATATGGGAATTTGGGGCCAACGCCGGTATTAGGTAGCAAGGAAATTTCAATTTTCAATGTATCAGCCCCCGATATGGTTATCAAATACTTGTGACAAAGATGTTAGTGAGGCAGAATATCTTCCATTTGAACAAACTTTATTCCAAACATCAGTGCACTGCTCAGTGAACTCTATTTATTAAACTTTACTAACCCTAACCTTAACCATCATCTGGACAAACTACATAATTACACCATTTCTAATCACTAGTCCAAGCATTTTTTTTATGGCCCTTAATTAAAAAACAGTTTAAGTATCGGCGCATATTGGATAACAAATGTGCCGTTACCATTAAGTGTGCAATATGTTGATACCAGTCGATAATATTGTCAAACTGATATATCCTTCAGGCCCTAGAACATACAAGTACCATCAACGACAATTAACTATGGCCAGAGACACTGAAAAAACAAATTAGATGATACATGTATTAACTCTCATTAGTACCTTGCCACTGTTATGATGCTGTGTAGCATACAGATGAGTAGTTAGTCCACAAAGACAATGATAATGTTTCCAAATTTTTAAATATGATCATGTGAGGACAGGTTAAAGCTTTCTTAAGTATAATAAATATACTGTATAGTTAATTACAGCTGCTCTGATCAAGCCACATCTATATCATTAAATTATGGTGTGCTGTAAGCCATACCCAGTTACTGGTGAAGACAACAATACACTCTGCAGTCTGCAATGGATGTGTCTTCATTTTACAGTGAATATTTTTAAAGCAGTACAATCCCTTTTGGCAATATACAGCACATGGGTGAACAGCGCAGTACTTTACATGCTGCTGTTTGATGGAGAAGGCCAGCCACTAACATATCTCACTTGTACCAGTGCCTGGGGAGGCTTACTGTATTTCAGTCTCCACTACAAGGTGCTTCCAGCATTGTACCAAGCAGAGCATGTGTGGTTTATGGACAACACGTCCGTGTATTTGATTTCTCACTGGCCTCTCTCTCTTCACTCCATCTCACTTCCCTCTCCTACATCCACAAAGGACGCCACTCTACCCAAGCTTTTCCAAGCCGGCAAAGGTTACATGCTGCATACACCTCTATTGCTTCTTTGACATATTGAGCAATTACCACGTGAGGGTTCACTCCTGGTGTCCGCAGGCATTGGTGTTACTATATACGTATTGTTTCAAAGAAAATGGTGGTCGATGTTGTGGTTGGTTTGGAGGTTGAGATGAATACCATCTATGGTTTTTGTTTTCTTTTTTTTCTGAGACAGTTGGTGAAAATGAGGCCTGCTGCTGGAGTGAGGAGAGTGGATGTGTTGCTTTGAAGCAGAGCAGGATGGCTGTCAGAGTCAGTCATGTACGGGATGTTCTTATCTACAGCCTATTAGAGAGCTGTTTATCAATGCAACTGCCAATCAGGACAACTCCTGCTTTGCCCATTCTAATATGGACTTTATAACTGCAACATATGCTGCAAATTCTGCTCGTTATGTGAAGCATGGGCAGCAGCATCCCACTCCCAATGAAATACTAGCGGAGCTGCAGGTTTGCCATGAGACTGCAAAGCTCTTGTCTGTGCAGATGGTGGCAGGTGTTTGTGTTTGTTTGTGTCAGTGGGGGAAGAAGAGGGAGGACAGAGTGGCACAAGAAATAAAGAGAGCTTCTGTCATAGTTACAACATTAAGTATTAATCTCGCTGAAAGTAGGTTTTGGTGTTGTTACCTTGCCACCTACAGCAGGGGAATTTATCATGACATGTGCCAAATGACTGTTTTCTAAACCTGTCCCTAAAAATTTACTTGTCCAATCCCTGCTTAGCAATCATAACTGAGCAGAGGAGGCCTGTCCAGCTTTGGATTTTGGTTTTATTGTGGCACACAAAGCATTTTCCCAGCAGACCACCATAATAAGAGAAGTCCATACGACAGCTGACAGGAAGCCTAGAACTTAAAACAAGGTTGTTGTTCCCACTTAAAGTGTCAACCACGCAATACTACAAGGGCCAGGAGGCACATCATTAACTAAATACATTATTTTGGGTGGTTACAAATTATGTAAAAAATGGTGCAGTTCTCAGCTAGATGATGTAATGATCAGATCTGCACACCATTAGAAAAGTTTAGACTTTTTTATTGGATTTTTATGTTTGATCCAAAGTGCATCTTTGTCAGCTCGCTCTTATAACACCTTTTCTTTCATTCAATATGTACTGTAGACTCATCCAATACACCATCAGGTCGCTAAGTGGACTCAGTGGTCATGATTGCTGTATAAGGATAGCAGTTCTTAGTTAGCTCATCCACTGTGTTGTATTTTTACATAGTGTGGAAGCTGATCCTGCATGCTTTCAGTTTGTAGCTTAGCTTGTTCTGCTGTGTATTTGGATTTGTAACGATTTACATGGCCGCACTTTATCTGAGATTGCATACATTTGACAAACACATCTCTTCGTCTTCGACTTTTTTTTTCTTGCGAGATTTGAAGTCAAATGTAATTGTCTAAAATAAGAGAAAAAATCAGTGGACACATGCACATCGATTCTTCAGATGCAGAGTTGAAAAAAATCCAGTGGATATGAAGCAAAAAACTTTTTCTCTTATTTCTTTTATATAGTCACTGCCTTAAAATACACATCGTTTCGAGCCGACCGGACTCTTCATCAGTGCTCTCAGCAGCAGTGTTGCAAGTTTTTTGCTTCTTATCCATTGTCTAAAATATAACAAGCATGTAATGTGCTAGTCTGCAGAATTGTCTTATACAAGAAAAGCAAAAAACTGTCATTTCTCATCTTTCCTTGTCACACTTACAATTCTACGACTTTATAGTGAAATACAAAATAAAGCTGCCTCTTTGTTTCTTTGACATGGATTGTCACCTCGTGAGGAGGGTTTTTTCCCTGGAGCGTCAGTCCATTAGCAAGATATGATGTACGTAGCCATCAAATGCATAATGCTGAACCTTATTGGTAAGGTTCTTATCAGCTCAAAACATTAAAAGGTCAGTTGGAGACAAGCGTTTTCACCTACTGTTAGCTTCATTAAATTAACAGCTACACCTGATAAAATGTGCTACTGACAGTCATCGTTTCAGCTACAAACACGAAGCTGCTTTTCTCGACAGCTGTTTGAAATCAAGGAGCCATTGTTTTAAGATTTCAAAGTAAGGCTGCCACGGTTATTATACTAAACTAAATGTGCTGAGAAAGAATGGAAAGCTTGAGTATCAGCAGTAACTGTGGGTGGCGGGGTCTTTGGTAGCCGTCGTGCTCCCGTTTAGTTGCTGGCATGCAGAGTTCAAGAAGTTAAGCACAATTTTGGATGCACTGAATTGTCAATAAATATAAATATGAATTAATTTAAGTTGTGTTTACTTAAGCTAACATAGTTTCACAAGTTCTTTTCTAATATATTATTCATCATAAAGTTACAATACCTTAGGCATCCCATGACCTCAGATTCCTTTCCTCCATCATTTATTCTTTCTGGTTATGTCCTGTAAATAAGCTGGGACAAGCTGTATTCTTCAGGGAAAGCAGTTACCACTTATATTTTGAAATTGATAGGAACAGCATGACCGGGGCTAAAGTCAAAAACAGATTTCCAGTAGAAGAACAAAAGGTAAGCACATCTGTCTTTCAGCTGGCCGGTGTTGGATCTCATTGCTGCTTATTTGCATACACTTGAGCTCAACTCAGCTCCCTCCTGTTGACAAGTCGCTGAGATGTCTCTGCGCTCTGTGTTGCTCTCTGTCTTCCAGCACTCATTTAAAATGAATGGGTAACACTACCTCCGTCTCTCTGGGTGTAAGCACAAAGTGAGACATACTGGATCTATAAATATGAAATGTTGTTTGACTCATACAGTAAATATTTGCCTGTTTGTCCTTTTTTATTACTATCATCAACAATAATGACTCACACCGTAAACAGGAGGTAAACACTCCGATTGTACTTTATGTACTTCTGTTCCATTTTTGTTTCTTGCATATGAAACTGTCGCCGGTGTCAGTGGAGTGTCTTTACAGATGGGATTTCTTGAATTTAAGATTCTGTTGTTTCTCAACACTTTGCTGAGTGTGGACCTATAAATGTAATCTCAGTAGGAATTTGGACCAGGCTTGCAGTGGTTAATAATTCAGCTCAGAGCTAGAAGCTTTCATTGAGGTGAACTATGCAGCAGTCTTGTTAAACATTCATGTTCTCAGCTATACCTTGCCCCTGGAAGGCATTTGACCGCTGGAGCGATAACTCAAAAGGTAAAGGCTTCTCATAGATATTAATATCAATTTGATGTCTGTGGTGTCAGATATGCCCCTACTCAACAGCAGCTGTGCTACTCAAAGTCACTGTTGTGTCTTTCTCTCTGTCTGCTGTCAGTTGCAAAGACAGTCTGCGTGTGCTTGCAGGCTATATGAGCATTTGCATTTGTTTGTGTTTTCTGTTGTTACTGTACGAATGCCCATGTGTCCTGTTAATTTTCTTGTAACGTACAGAAGGTTTAAGAACTTGGGGGCATCTGCCAAATGACTACAAAGCACACACACACACAAAATATCACAGCATAGAAAATAAAAGCAAGGTGTGACACCACAAGCTAGACTAACACACTCCATGCACAGCATCATTAGTACATGATCTCAGCTAGGGGGCTTTTTTTTAGCGCTATTATATAAAAAAAGCTGTTGCCCCTCACTCATGTGTGAAGAAATATGAATGGGGAATAGAGAAGTTTAGCTTTCATTGTAGTCAACAACAATAAAGTACCAGCAGGGTGGCAATACAGACACTGCTTGAGTGGAATAAATTCAGACTGTAGAGTCACAAGTGACAGCTGCAACACACGATTTCAAGGTGGAGCAATTGTCAAATGTTTGTTTCTGCAGCGACGTGCACAAACAACAACAAAAACAATAAAGGCAATAATTCTTTGGGCTTTTGCTCGGGAGGAATTCTGTTCATATGAAGAAGGACAGGTACATCAATATCAATAATGGATGTGAGTTGAAGAGATTAAAGACAAGATTTTTTTTCCCTCAGACTTTTAAAGATACAGTGCAGCATTGCTGAGTTGTGTCTCCTTTACTGCAACCCAGAGCGTGCTCATCAATCATGCTCACAGTGCAACAACACAAATTAGTTCTTTTTGGGTGGCAGTGATTTATTAGAACGGCAGCTGGATATGCAAGACTAAATTGTTTTGCTGCACTTTCATAATTCATTTAATTCTCCAAACAACCATTTTCTGGCAGGTCAGTATTGTGCTGGGGGTTTGAATTTTTCAAAGTAGTAGCTGATGTAATTGTTTTTGCACTCTGACTACGGAACAGAGCCTGTGGCTACTGGTAACAACTGGTAGGTGATGCAGGCAATTTGACTCAGTCCTCTTTATAGCTGAGGCACCTTTGCAGCCATCTTGCAGTATGTGTGCTTCGAAACAAACAATGCGCAGACAGCTAATTACATCCCCAAACCACAGTTTTGCCTTCAGACCAGCAGGAAGGGACTAAATTTGGTTCTTTAGCCACACGCAGATCAGACATGTTTAAAACACACACAATGTCAAATCCATTTAATAACACTGAACAAAGTAAAAAGCATGTGTTTGTTTACACATTAGCATTTCCCAAGTGTAGAGCGAGAGTATACCAAAATCATAGTCACTCTATAAAAAAAAGGGAAATACCCTTCTAGTGTTGAGATGGACGTTTTTACTGCTGTAAAGCTGTACAGTAATATTTCTAGTAGAAATTACATTTATGCAAAGATATCACAATGTTTAGTGATCTTTTGTCCAGGACGACCCAAAAAATTGCATTGTGTAGGGGGCTTTAGTAGCTGAGGTACAGTTTTGTAAAGCCAGAGTGGATATCGCATGAAGGACTTAAACTTTGTCGGTCATAATTTAGCAGACATGTCGTGTATGAATATTTTGCTGCTCTGCAGATATATTGATAAAGGAACTATTCTATGGGCCTGAACGTGCAAATTTGATATCACACGCAAACAAATGTGAAAATTGATCTACTAACAGTGCGCACTGAGGATTCCATCTTTCAAACGAGCAAGACGGTGCACACTGTCGATTTTGCACCTTTCCCCTAACGAATATGCAACATCTGGTATTTTTTGTGTGTGGAGAACACAGGGAAAAGAAAAGGCAAGTACATTAATTTAGCACACACATTGTGATTTATCAAGCTTGAAAGCGATGTCAGTGACTGTGTTTGAGTCTGTACTTTATACATTTTGAAGGAAGGTGTTTATTTGCCCAGCGTTGCGTGCAGACAGCTGCTGTTATTGGGGTAAGGAGAAGGCATACGCGTAATCACAGAATGTGTAGAGAACGCATTTTTAACACTTGAGTCAACATTTTTGGTATGACAGAAGAAAAATGAATAAGCCTACATATCACCTATCTGGCAATGCAATGTTGGAGCTTTTGGACGAGCTCAGGGCAGATTTGGAGGCTGGTAGGAGATGATCCAGGCAGCTCTCTCTGGAGTCCCATGTGAGGTAATTTATGCTTTGTAAAATCCTTCTCAAAGTTAGCAAAAAAAAAAACAAAACATGATTTAGGAAAACAAAAATAAAATTTATTTTAACATATGTATTTTTGTCATCTTAATTCATCGGAATGTAATTTTAATTTATTCCTTCATTTTGGGAATGGCTCTTATCTGTTTTTACACATGAACAAACAAAACACATCATTCACAGCCACTGCTGCCTAAAGAAAATTAAATCCATATTTGTCTCTGTTACTCTTTTCTTTTTTGCAGCTGGCACGTCTCTCCTCCCTCTCCATTTCATTTTGCGTTTGCGCTGCTCATTCTCTGAATTCTCCGTGACAGAAACCATTGAAACATGCAAAGCTTTCATTTAAATACTGTCCCCTCCACCAAGTTTGCACCTGTTGTCAGTCACACAATTATTCTTAGTAAATGACTGGCAAAATGTACACCAACAGAACGTGCAATATGTTAGAGTGCACATGCAATTTAGTAGTCTGTATTTGGGATCTTAGTGAATTAGGCCCTAAGAGGGAATTTTGGGAAACTTTGTTGTACTTTTTCTGTCATTTCCTGTCATCATCTAATAAAAGTTTTTAAAATGGCCTGAAAAATAAAAGAAAAAAGTTGCCTCATTATGTTGATAATTTTAAGCATACAGCATTACATTTCTTAAAGTATATTTGCAACACGGTTGTGAAGGGTGACTAGTACATATTTTTTACTCTCTGGTATGCAACAAACAACAAGCGGGAACAGCAGTGTTTCGTGCTCAACCATAAGTTATGCAGCCTTGCCATTCGTCCATGTGACCCTCCAAAATCAGACCCATTCTGTCCTTGCCCAAACCCCAGCTGACCCTCCAGCTTGAATTGAATTGGTAATTCAGTCATGTTTGCAGACACTACAGATGGCAATTTGGATGAGCTCATATGTTAAGCTTATATCTAAAATGCATTCATTAGCAGCTTGTTTTGAGTGTAAACACAGGAATAGGTAGATACTGATATAGATTAGATATGATCAAGCAATAGCTCACAACAGGCTGAGGTATACTGCGATTATATCACAACTAACTGGCATTGTTCGGCTCAATGCAGATCACAACACACGGCCTAAAGTGAGCAATTGTTTTTATCAAATGGTTCATAAACATAGCAATATGTTAGTTATAGACTTACACGGTGTCATTAACATGTTAATGACGCATTCATTGGCCATTGCTCTTAGAAAAAAATAGGTTTCCTGGCAGCTAAGCTGAGAGACTGAACAGCCTGTTGTTGCTCTGCTAGCAAAGCCTAGTCTACCAGTTACCACCATGCTCAACCCAACCTCATAACCCATGTTATTAATCTATAAAGTTTATTTGTCCTGTTTTTGCGAGGGTTGATGGCTTGTGTTTAGTATAACGGCTGGAGCAGAACAAAGTGGGACTGAGGCTCGGCGCTGTCTGTGCTGATGAACTGGGCGACAGCCGAGAGGCAACTGAAAAATCTTATTTCTCTCTGTGACATACATTACTCAACCCATTCCTGCATAGTTAGATCACCATGGAAGTCGAGGCTGATTTAAACCTTTTCATTTCAGAGCAGTTGCCATAGTGCACAGAACTGTGCAAAGGAATAAGATGTCATCACCTTAATATCATGTACCATTATTATATCACAGTTACTGATAAAATTGCTTGAGTTGAGCTATTCATTTAATAATACATGACATACAGTGACAGATATGCTCTTTTGATACTGTTTATTGTTCCAAATAGTCAAGAAAAAGACACAAACAATAATAAATTGATCCTACAGCACAATGTCATCTGTGTTGCTTAGCGCTCTGTTCCATAGACTGTCTTTATTTTCTATAATGATCAAAAACATGTTTCTAAGTCAAACAAATTGCACTGGGTGATATGTTCCTTCATTATCTTGAACATGATCCTGCCCTACATACTGCAAGCATTCAGCTTCTGCCTGAAAATAGCCCCACAACAAATGCACCAGGAAGAACAGCTTCTACCTTGGTAATGGCTAATGGGGATTCAAATAAATAAATAATACATACTACTGTTTCAGTGAATACGCCAGCTATTTTTTTTATAAAAATGAGAGAGTGACCAGTTTTTTAAAGATTTAAGTCTTAATAAGAACAAACAGTCCAAGGCCTGAGAGCCACAGACAGAACAGGGAACTTGTAAAGTCTTGAGAGGTGAACTAACACACTGCTGTTTTTGGTCCTTTTATAGATTTTTATTGTCAATTAAAAACAATATAAAAGCAAGCAGCACTAGCTCTCATATGCGGGCAAAATCTGGCAATTAAATGAAAAGAGAAAAATAAATAAATAAATCAGAACTTGTTGGAGGCACAAGTTCTGAATACTGCAGAGATATTGACTTTCTTGAACAACTGAGGCGAAACTAGATGGATTCTAGTTATATTACAGTAGACATGTGATTATCATTTGACTGTATATTGGTCCATAGTGGGTCATTTATTTTATCCTTTAACACGAGGTTCATAGAGGGAACAGAATATGACTGAATCCACAATATTGGACATTAATAACTACGACATCTCATGATCATTACCACGAGAAATTTAATTCTTCATCATAGTCCTTTGTTTACCTCTCCTAAAGTACAAATAATTCAATATAGATAAAAATGTGAAAGAAAAAGGGACTTAAAGCACAAATGCCTTTTAAATAGAATATAGACACATTTTCTCTTTCATCTTAAATTTATACATTCCTGATTTACAGGTTCAGAGTACTAAAAACTTATAAACAAAAAATAAGGCCCACAGCAGAATCGGAAATTTAAAATAATTTAAAGCAACACTATGTTACTTTGACCGAAACCCACTGCCTTGAAAAACAAAACTTAACAATGCACGTTCATACGTCCAATAAAACAACAATTTGAGTAAAACTGGGTCATATTTTATGGAGATGATGTCCTACGACTGCTCTGCCTCAACTCTGT
>JAPQLA010000025.1:16453498-16468669 GCA_029822935.1 Naso vlamingii | reverse complement strand
CATCCATCCATCCATCCATTCATCCATTGTCAACCACTTATTCAGGGTATCACGAAGGCAGCAGTTTCAGCTGGGTGCCCCAAACTTCCCTTTCACTGGCCACATCAGCCAACTCTGACTGGGGGATCCCGACGTATTCCCAGTCCAGTGCAGAGATATAATCTCTCCACCTGGATTTGAGGATGCCCCAGGGCCTCCTCCCAGCTGGACGTACCTGCAACATCTCCCTAGGGAGGCAACCAGGAGGCATCCTTGCCAGATGCCCAAACCACCTCAACTGGCTCCTTTCAATGCAAAGGAGCAGTGGCTCCACTCCAAGTTCCTCACAGATGACTGAACTTCTCACCCTATCCCCACAGGAGATGCCAGCCACCCTACTGAAATGACCCATTTCAGCAGCTTGTATTTACAATCTTATTCTCTTGGTCATGACCCATCTTTCATGACCATAGGTGATGAAAGGAACAAAGATTGAGCAACAGATTGAGAGCTTTGCCTTTCAGCTCATCTGTCTTTTTGTTACAACAGTGGCATAAAGCAATGGCAAGCCCGCTCCCACTACACCAATTCTCCTGCCAATCTCCAGCTCCATCCTTCCCTTACTCATGAACAAGACCTTGAGATACTTGAACGCCTTCACTTGGGGTAAGGACTCATTCCTTACTCAGAGTGGACAGTCAACCGGTTTCCTGACCATGGCCTCAGATTTAGATGCGCTAATCCTAATCCCAGCCGCTTCAAACTTGGCTGCAAACCGATCCAGTGAGTACTGAAGGTCACAGACTGATGATGCCATCAAGACCACACAATCCTCAAAAGCAGTAGTATGATCCTTAGCCCACCGAACTGCAACCCTCCCCACCCACATTTGTGCCTCGAGATCCTGTCCATGAAAATCATGAGCAGGATTGATGACAAGGCACAGCCCTTGCGGAGGCCAACCCCCGCTAGAAATGAGCCTGATTTACTGCAGAGAATGCGAACACAGCTCTCACTTTGGGAAAACAGAGATTGGATGGCCCTGAGTGGTCACCCCCTTAACCCATACTCCTGCAGCACCTCCCACAATATCTCCCGCGGAACCTGATCATAAGCCTTCTCCAGATCCACAATACATATGTAAATGGGTTGGGCAGACTCCCAGACCCCTTCAAGATCCTTGTGAGAGTGAAAAGCTGGTCAGTTATATCACGACTAGGACGAAATCTGCATTGTTCCTCCTCAGTCTAAGGTTTGACTCTTGGTTGGACCCTCCTTTCCAGCACCTTAAAATAAACTTTCCCTGGGAGGCTGAGTAATGTGATGCCTCTGTAGTTGGCACACACTCACTGGTCCCCCTTCCTCTGAATAGAGGAACCACCACCACCAGTCAGTGCCACTCCTTTGGCACTATCCAAGACTTCCATGTAATGCTGAAGAGACGTGTTGTCTATGACAGCCCCACAACAAGGATTTCATCCGTCTCTGGGGCCTGGCTACTGTGGAGCTGTTTAACTACCTTGGCCTCCTCCTGGGAACTTGATGTTGATCCCCCATCATCCTACAGCTTTGCCTTGATTGTAGACAGTGGATTTGTTAGGTTAATCAATTCCTCATAGTGCTCTTTCCACCATCCGATTACTTCCTCAGTCAAGGTCAACAATGTCCCACCCTTGCTTTACACTGCTCGGATAGTCCCCCATTTCCGCCTCCTTAGGTGCCGGATGGTTTTCCAGAAACACCTTGGTGCAGATCAAGAGTCCTTCTCAATGGCTTCTCCAAACTCCTTCCACATCCATTGCTTTGCCTCAATCACAGCCAGTCCTGCCATCCTCCTAGCCTGTCGGTACCTTGCAACTGCCTCCGGATTCCCCCAGGATAACATATCCCGGAAGGACTCCTTCTTTAGTTGAACAGCTACCCTGACTACCAGTGTCCACCATGATGTTCAAGGGTCACCACCCTTTGAGGCACCTATGACCCTGAGGCCACAACTCTCAGCTGTAGCTTTAGCAATGACGGCTTTGAACATCGACCATTCTGGTTCGATGCCCCTAACCACCACAGGGATGCCAGAAAAGCTGGTGGAAGTTAAAGGCCACCCAGCCAGGGGTCTCCTCCAGACACTTCCAGTCAACCCTCACTACATGTTTGGGTTTACCAGGTCTGTCCAGAGGCTTCCCCCGCAATCTGGCCCAACTCACTACCAGATGGTAATCAGTTGACAGCTCTGCCCCTCCCTTCACCAGAGTGTCGAAGACATGCGGCCTCATATCAGATGATACAATAACAAAATCAATCATTGACCTTTGGCCAAGGGTGCTCTGGTACCACATATACTTATGAGCATTCTTTTGCTTGAACATGGTGTTAGTTATGGACAATCCAAGACTGGCACAGAAGTCCAACAAAGAAACATCACTCAGGCTCAGATCAGGGAGGCCATTCCGCCCAATCACACCCCTTCAAGTGTCTCCATCATTACCCACATGCACGTTGAAGTCTCCCATGAGGACAATGGAGTCCCCCCCATGCAGGGCTCCATTCAGGGTCTCCAAGAGGCACTCATACTCTGAACTGCTGTTCAGTGCATCAGCACAGACAACAGTCAGAGTTTTCCCTATATAACCCAAAAGTGAAGGGTGGCAACCCTCTTGTCCACTGGGGTGAAGTCCAAAAAAGCAGGGCTCAGCTGGGAGCTTGTGAGTATCCCTACATCCACCCAGCCCCCTCACACCTTGGGCAACTCTGAAGAAGGAAAGAGTCCAACTTCTGTCCAGGAATTCGGTTCCAGGGCTGATGCTGTGCATGGAAGTGAGCTCCATCAGATCGAACTAGTAGCACTCCACCTCCTGCACAAGCTCAAGTTCCTTCCCCCACAGCACGGTGACATTCCATGTCCCCAAACCCAGTCTTTGCCACCTGGGTCCATTACACAGACACCCTCCACTTTTACCGCCACCTTTCTGGCAGCACACCTGACCCCAGTGGTGGGGTCTGGAGCTATTTTTAGTAGTATAGAGTTTTTCTTTCTATCCATTTTTATAAGCCTTTGTGAGTCTATACTTTGTTTACAGAACAAATGCTCAATAAAATAAAAGTTCCTTTGAGCTGTCATGTACTGAAACGAATCAGTTGTAAACCTAGGGCACAACAATAGTTCACTTGCACTTTTACAGAGAGCTTCAGAACCAGCTAATAACAATAACGGCTGCCTGTTAAAAAGTGCACAATAATTTGCATTAAAAATATTCAAGAGTATAAAAGCATGGAGATGCATTTCACCAAATCTGACACGTAAATTTCAAATGTTTCAGTTGCCCTGCAGTGTGATGGCCTGAGAGTATGTTTTTCTAGACCCTGCTGGAAAAGGGTTAAATATGTAAGAAAGAATTTGTAAATGGTTAATTATGCAGACAAAAAGATACCCCCCACCCCCCCACCCCCCATATTGCTGGTTGCCAAGCAATGCAAATTTCATGCCCTGCAGTTATTACTGCACATAGAGGTTAGTGTTGTGTTTCTTGCTGTAATTATGAGAATGGGGTTTTCATGCTTTTCCAAATTATAATTTTAATGCTAATTTCTTAAACAGATCAATAATACAACATACTTTAAGACGAGGTGAAAAAAGCCTTTTTAACCATTTTAGAACAGATTCCATCTCATATTGTGAACTTGTTTAACAATATATGCCAAATAAATACAAAAATCATTTAAATTTAATTATATTAATATAATCATTTGATTTAAATCAAAACACAATCATGTTTTCCTCTGTAAAGAATGACGTCATGAAGTGGCCACTTTCAGCCAATAATATCACGACATTTAGTCAGCTGGCAATAACATGAAACACTGTGCTTGCATGTTTTGCAACCTCAGATCTTATAAAGTTCTCCCAAAATAACTGTTGGTACAGACATACCTGTTAAAATTTTAGTCATTTTGAGAAAAGGTGTTTTATGTTACCTCTCAAGATTATGTGCAACGCATTTTACAGTGAACTGCCTCTGCAGCTACATGAGGTATCCAATTGTCTACTTATCTCTCTTTCTGACAGATTTTGGTATCCCATTGGTTTACAACTTCATGATAGCAAAAACTAATACTCCACCTACTGCAGTTCAAGCAGTAAATCTGCCCATCCCAATAACGGGGTGATGAAGGTAACAGGTCACCCCCTGTGATTGAATAAAAGCTAGTATCTAACTCCGAATCATTGTATTATTAAAGCATCTCTGGGGAACTTTTATTTTCTGTTGATTGCTAAGGACAAAAGCGGTACTGCTCACTGTCATGAAGCTCTTGTCTACTGTGCGCATTTGCTTTGGAAGAGAGCAAAAGAAACATGCCACTTACCAGTTTGGCACAAAATATTGCATTATATATATATTTTTTAAAATCCTCCTGCTTCCAACCATAGATAGTAAAAAAGAGAACAGTGGATCGATCATGCTCGTAAACAACAAATCGTCTCTTCCAGTCTGTGTGCTGTAGAGCATTCTGTAGCGATTCGAAAGCAGTCTGGGCAAAGGCATTGTAAAAGACAGGATAGTAATCTCAAATCTTTTTACCAATGGTCTGATTTGCTGATGTAGGTAAGATATGAGGCTTCAACATTGAATTTAAAATGCTTCATAACCAGTTAAAAGTTCCTTGTAGGGACTTTCATACATGCCCACTTTTCATCATTCAAATCAGTGTTATTTCTTACCTGCCTTTCCTGTTTCACTGGGATATACATCACAATAGAGAAGCTAAAGACTCTCAAAAAGTGGCTTTATATGGACTTTAAGTTAATGTACAGTACTATAGGTAATATGACTTTGCTTCTCACCTGTGAGTACTGTCCTCCGAAACCCCTGTGGTCAATTCACTTTTAACAGCATATGTGTCCCTCAAACTAATGCAGTCATATCTAATCGATGACTGGCATTTCTATAGAGTGATATTATATTTGCTTTCCAAGCTCGGCCAGTATATTATTAAAGCACATCTCCCGGAAGACCACTGCGACCACAAGGTTTCTATGGTTACCACCATTGGACCAATAAATTTTATGAGTTCTGTGGACATCACCTCCTAATTACTTCCAGAGAACAAATTCTTATTCCAAGTATATCCAGCTTTATTTCTATTCATTATAGAGGATGGAAAAGGTGTGAACTGTCAAAGGTGGACTGTAAGTATCGCAAAAAACAGAATGCCCTGTGGTTTTCTCTAAAGTGAGACCAGGAGTGATGCAACTAGAAAGACACCCTTCAAGAAAACAAGTGTTAAACTTTAAACTACCCTTCACATGGTCAATATTACATGACGGATTATAGCAATGATGCCGCAGAGATGATGTCTGTCCTGTGCAACAGCCTTATGAAGGGGAGGCCAAAGTCTGCACCAGTTCAGTTTATAGAGCTTCTCCTCCCCATAAAACGCAGCTGCACTCGGGGGAAAATATTTTCTCATCCTAGTCACACTCTGCGTGACCCAGAAAACCAAATGGACTGTCATGACTGATTTCACCTGCACCTGTTCCGTATTCAAACAAAATTGCTTCAGTGCAAACCGCATTATTTTGACACTTGAACTCATAATTGGGATGTTGCATGAAGGGCTAATATTTGTCAAAATAATAGCAATATAAGGGTCCTGATGGCCTCGTGGGTAAAGGACAAGCCTGATGATCTCCTACTTCATATTTTTGTAAGAGTCAAAAATTCCTATTACAAGACGAAACAACACCAACAAGCAGTAGATTGATCTTCTTAGCGAGTGTTGCATGTAAAGCCAGATAAAGCTAACATTATTTTGAAGCAGTTTCACAAGCATCATTCTAGTGTTACTTGTTAGCACATACTGATAAAAATAAGCCCTAAAAAAATATGCACTATTTACCTTGTTTGAGCAACAGTTACTTAACAGCAGTGTCTTTATAGAATGATATGGCTTTTCTAAACCAAAGTATGTATTTGTTACCTGTTTTTAAAGCATACATCTTCAGTAGGGGTGAGACATGTTTAAAGTAACAAAACATAATAGGCCTTGTTGTTAAAGATGAGATCCATATATCTTTATTGTCACCAGCTTGATTCTTGGCACTTTTGTTGCACATTTGCTCAAAGAAATTGTACATTTTTTTGCAAAGTGGCACTGTTGTTGTCACATTACTATTCAAGATGTAAGAGTTCCAGGTTCAGTAATTTATTACCATTTCAATGAAAAACATTGATTGGAATTTTGCTTAGCATGTGCTCAAGGTTAACAAAACAAAATACACAGACAACAACAGCAACAATACAGAAGGTGTAGTGATAGCATGTCCTTGACAGAGTAAATAAAAACATAAAAATATAAAATAATCTATCAGAAAACTCATTTCTAAGCACATTAAAAAGTGTCTGGTGCATTAAATTGAGTTCGCAGACTGAGCTGATGAGGAGGAGATAAGTGGCCTTCACTGCCTCAGGATATGTGAATTGGGGTTAGGGTTAGCTCAAAAATCTTACATTTTATTTGATATTATGTATCTTACATTATGATGACCGACAACATTATTAATTAAAATCAACCCTAAAAATAGAAAATATTAATAATGTCGTCAGCAGAGTGAATTCAGAGCCAGAAGGTTCAAACTGATACAACATCGACCTACAGTGCAGTTTGGTGGCAGAACCAAACTGTACTGCTTTTAATTCCCATAAGATGTTGTATGTTAGATCCAGCAGAGGTCACAACTTTCCACAGTTTGTGGTAGCAGAGGAAGCCAATGGTTAACCTCCTCTGAGTATGACTATCAAGTTGGCTGCCAACTCCAAGCTACAAAGTTCTGCTGAAATGTGCTGACACTGCTGAACTCTGTAATGACTATTTTGTAGAGCTTCAGAGTGTGAGAGTCGTACGCTGGCCTGTCCCGCTGGAAGAAGTCTCTGACTGGATCTCAGCTGTGCACAGAAATTGCCTCATGGACACACTTGCTGCTGTGCCTTAATGCTGGTGTTACAACACATACACAGAGCTGCCAGTCTCACAATCAGAACACATTTTCAATTAATATTTTCGTGATGTTGTAGCAGTTGTTCCCCACGGTGTTAAACCATGCATTCTTAGGGACCATACGTTATTAAAATGAGGTGTCACTGGAGGATTTTTGAGCGCTCTGAAATAAAAGGCTGTAACCCTCCTTCAATTGAAATATATTTTATCTTGACCCTCCATAAGTGATTGGGGAAAAAGGGTTGACCCTCACCAACCAAATGTTTAATAGCCAATACTTCTCGTGGATGAAAGAGAGTCATAATAATATTTTTTGTTCAATTTGATCTCTTTTCTTTAATAGTTTTGGTTTGTGTACACATTTTTCTAATTGCAATATACAGCAGCTCTGCAAATAATGTCAATAAAACATAACTTTCCTGTGTTACTGCCTTCATATCTCAATTATCAATAACACTCATAAGTGTGACCCACTGCTGTGTATTAGGATGACAGATATTCATTTCATCCACTAAATGTCTCCATCTGTCTATCCAAGTTTGGCTCATGGCAGCTTGCGTTCAAGCACAGAGCTGCAGCGCAAGCGGAGCAGTTTCATAGCAGAGCAACAACACCAGAGGCATCACTTTGACCACTCGCGATGGATTTTGAATGTCCGACCCTGACAGGACACCCTCCTCTTGTAAGAATTACACCCAGGGAAACGGTGTAAGTACCTACAACGGCAGGAAGATGACATCCATGCAGGTAAAGTGATGCCTCTGGCGTCGTGGCTCTGCTGTGAAATGTCTCTGCTGTGCATGTTCCAACCAGGCCTCGTTTTGGAATTACAATGGTGACTCATGTAAAAAAGGCAAATGCCAGTACAGAGCCACTGATTGGCTAGATGCTGGACATGGCCACATAGGCCAAGTGAAAAGATCGACAGACAGGACAGCCAAAGAGAAATGACACCCCAGATGACATGACATACCACACAGTCTGGCCAAGAGTTGTTCAAGGAACAAACTATTTTTATGAATTCCGGGGAGAAAACTATTCAAAATTTGATCGATTCAAATTTGTATGACCCTCCCCAGGATCCAAATTAAAAGCAGTGTACCCTCCCTCCAACTCAAATTAAAAAAGCATGACCCTCCCCTATTGTCTTCTAGTGTACCCCTCCCATAAATATCGAAAGGTCTCCTAAGTCTTAAAATCCTATAGAATGCAAGAAAATCAGCAGTCAGCCTCTTCCTCTGATTAAAAGGTTTAAGATTGCTCTGAACTGTTTACATTTGCAGGTGTTTACATGTTGGCCTATAATTATTATGAAGCCCATAAGTTATAAGCATTAAGTTTGGTTAGGAGCTGAGATCAAGCTGAGGTCGAGCCTGACGACGGAGATGCTGTTCCTCCTCTGGCAGGTGTTGACGCACGCCGCAGCTGTCTCTGCAGCTGGCCCTTGTAATAAGCAAAGACAACACTCTCTCTGCGTCCTCCAGACTTCTTATCACACAGAGTCAATAACAAATCATCATAGCTACTTAAACTTTCTATATTTCCAGAATGTAAAACATCTACCCCACACAGGAAAATAAGGAGTGAGGCATGAATAGAAGGTTGCCTGCCTGAAAATTCAAGGCACGTGTTGTTTTAGAATTGTAAGAAATAACAGTGGTAGCTGGATTATTTTTTGCAGAAATTGTGGGATTTATTAGAGGATGTGTTTTTTCTGCTCTTCTGTCAGCATTCAAGGCTGACACTCGCAGATACCAGCCTCTACAATATGCTGCTTGTGGACATGAAAAAAGCAGCTAATGCAGAGGTGTGACAGACATACTTTAATCCTCCTGTTTCAAAACCACACTCAAGTACACACTGTACAGACTACGCAAATTACGGCCTTATTTTCAGGAGAGTGCAATGAAGAATATATAGTACATATGCAATTTTATAATCATATAAGACATGAGCACCTCTCTCTACATCTTCCACATTAAAGGTGTAACTAGTGCTGTCCATAAATACCCGTCATTAAGAAGTTAATCATGTTTCATATATTTCACATTATATTCATTGTCACTTCAGATGAAGCAGACAGTAATGAGCTACAATCACAATTCATGCAATCAGCGTGCCTATTGAGGGATAATTTACTTTGACATTTGTTTTTTTTGTTTTTTCTCAGGATAATTTGCTGTTTTTTTTCTCATCTATAAGCGGTGATGCACAATGGAGAAGCGTTTATATACTAGAGATTTTCATGTTTTTTCTTTCTTTCTTCTGGAAGTCAACAACATGACCTTATCTGAAGTGTGTTGTGTGATTGTCTCTCAGAGAAAATCTAAAATAAAAGGTAAGTCATGTAGCAACACTGCCTGCGTGAGTTATTTTATGAGCTGAATGTCAACCAGTGTAATGTGTCTCTTTCCTTTTTTTTTATCACAGTTTGGCTGAATCTATTTATGTAGGGTTGTCAATGTAAAAAAGATCTAAAAAACAAAAAAATGTTTATTTAATACAGAATCATCAACACAGGAAGACATGAAAGATATATTAAGAAGCAGTCATTATTTCCTCCCTGTGGTGTGGCTGCAAGGCAGGTGTGTGTGTGTGTGTGTGTGTGTGTGTGTGTCTGAATGAGGGTGGAGAATTGAGAACAAAAGTACTGAGACATATTTGAAATTATGATTGCAATGTGAGGGCTCCCCCCTTAGGGAATGACAAATAAGTCTGTGTGGAAAGGTTCGACCTGCTACCTGGATTTTTTAAGAGCCCAGCCCATCTGCATGCGCAAGTGGACACTTATAACTGGCATATAATTATGGACCAAGGATATGGCAACCTTGCCTGGGAGTGTGTATGCTTGGATGATGCGTGACTTGTGAAAGTCAAACAGCTACTTATGAGTTGAAGGTGCATGCCAGCTGACATGAAAAATCTGGTTTGTTGGCCTAAGGGCAGCAAAGAATGTTGATGGGGGAAGCTGGAGGCTTGTGATTACTCCCTGAAGCACGCCGCGCTCTGCATGACGAGCTACCTCCACATGACTCGGACATCTACAGTGACCTCTAGACAATGGTCATACATTAGGACAGCCTCTGCGAAGCTGAGAGACAGAAAATGTGCAGGGAAAGATGGAGGAGGGAGAAGTAATATAACAAGAAGATCCGTCAGAATTGTGGACAGCTCTATGCTTGATCCGCCTCTGTGAATCCAATCAGTTACTGTAATTCGTTCCAGCTGTACCCCAGAGAGTAAACATTGAGCAAGGAGTAAAGGAGCTAATGATGGTACCTCTAGGAATATGAGTATTTTTGCACCGCTCAATACTTGTCTAAATTTTCATCATTATTTTGTTGGTCTCGACATCAACACCAGACCCAAGCAGTAAGAAGTTTGCACAGAGTACAAACATGCAGGCTTGTGTAAAGATATCAGCCGCAATGTGAATTCAATTTTGCAAAGTAAATCTCCAGCCTGTTGAAATGTCAAACGCTTAATAAAGCTTATCTTAAAGCGCTCTCTTGTTTTCCTCACTTAACATGTATTTCAGCTTCCATAAACGAGTTCAGCTACTGTGCAAAATTTCAGCCAGGCAACATTTCATTAAACAGTAAAGTTTTTCTTGTCTCTGGGGTCAAGAATGCCGATATATATTTTTGAAAAAAAGTGCATCAGAAACACCCTCAAGACTTTTTGTTTTGTCTCTGTTTGGGTGTTTCATCA
The DNA here is from genome assembly GCA_029822935.1 of Naso vlamingii. Classification (NCBI taxonomy): domain Eukaryota; kingdom Metazoa; phylum Chordata; class Actinopteri; order Acanthuriformes; family Acanthuridae; genus Naso; species Naso vlamingii. The sequence goes on along the minus strand of JAPQLA010000025.1, from coordinate 16,457,986 downwards.
TTGTAAGAGCCTTTGTCTTCAGTATTGTCCAGCGTGATGGCTCACTTGTGCTCGCAGAGGAAATAACTCAAACTTGAAGGTGCAGGGATACAGGTAGAAAATTGGTTCTCGGGAGAGTATTTTAGATGTATAGAGGAAGGATTGGGGGTTACTGGATGAGTCAATCTCAATCCAAAGTTTCTGACAAGGCAATGGATTGGAGAAAAGTTGCAAATGGTGTAAGCCCATGAAGATATCGCTAGCAAGAAAAGCTTAATTAACATGTTGGAGACACATTATTATGTTTGTTTCACCATCACTCTTTCTGGGGGAATTTTGTACCTTTAATAGTCTGTTATTAGCAGAAACAAAATCCAACAAACAGCTGATGAGTATTGACAGGATTAACAATAGAAAAACAGAGAACAGGTTGAGCTTTTAATTGGCCTCAGATGTGATGCGTAGACTCTTTGAACATGCAGCTAAGTTTGCCTTCCACAATGAAAGAAAATCAGAGAAAATGGTGGGGAAAAAAATAAGAGCTACAATAAATATCGCCAATGTCTTGCTAATCATGCTCTAATTATATCACAAAGCAATTACACAGCAATCATAGCTCCTATTATTTCTGAATGAGCACATTTAAAAGAGAGAATACATATGAGTTGATTAAAATTATACATTAGGTGATTCAATGAGGAAATGTTATAAAGTGAATTACTTTGTCCCTTTGCATGAAATATAGTTTAATCAGTTTAGTTCCATTTGATTAAATTCACTGATAAATTGGTGGCATGTTCCTTCTCTCATGTTCCCACTCTGTCTTTGCACTGCTGTAAAGACAGAAACTGTTGTACCTTCTACTGCAGCATGAGAACAAGCCTCAAGGTTTTTCAGATGCCAATGTATTTCACATTATCATTCTGTGCATACAGGCATAAACACCTTGCTCTGAAATTGGCTTTTCAGACAATTGTAGTATATTTATAGGTCTATACGATCTGCTGCTGCATAGGGTACACTTAGCTGGCTATCAGGAAAGTCATATAGCAACGACTCAACTGAGGGAGAGCAGGAAGAAACGAAGTAACATCATAGCTCCACATATTAGACTTTGCTCAGAGACACCCTGGACATCAGGATTAGTGTGTTCTCGTGCTACATGTCTGCATGGTGCCGCAGCCTTAGGCCACGTCCCTCATCAGAGAGAGTGACAAGTGCTGGTTGGAAACTTGACCACCTGTAAGAGACAAGAGTAAGTACGCTATAGATGCTTCCTACAGCAGGCAAAATGTATTTCCTACTGCTTCAAGACATTTAAACAGTAGAATTTTAAAGTGCCGTATAAACACAACCTTCCTTTTGTAGTTGTCTGTGTTAAATGTTGGGTAACAAATAAAGGCACAAATAACAAACAGTTTAAGGCTGCAGCCAATAAGTGTTTAATTTTAAAGGAGAAGTTCATTTTTTGGGACATTTAGCCTTATAATAAGGATATTTATAAAGATAAACAATGTACTACAGCTTTATTATGACAACTGGTGCAGTTCTGGGAGCTGGAGCTTGTTGCTGTCATCACCGCTAGCTGGAAACAACAAAGGAGCATGTGCACTCAATCTGTCAAAAAACACAATAAATGCTCATTTAAAAAGACGTGAAACTCTTCGTTTAGTGGTGTCCTCTCACGTACCAACACTAGAAGACTAAGCTAAACACGGATATATCTCTTTTAGCCGCTTCACAAAACAAACAAACAGTCATTTCCAGGTTTTTTTTAATCTGCATTTAACTTCGTGTTTTAGTGTCGTTACATGAGATAACACCATTAAACATTCGGCGAGTTTCACTTCTTTTAAAACAAGCATTTATTCTTTTAGTTGTTATTGTTCTTGATGTTGTTTTTTTAATGGATTTTCTGAGTGCACATGCTCCTCCATTGTTTTAAGCTATCAGTGATGTCAGCAACAAGCTCCAGCTCTCAGGACTGCACCGGCTGTTTTCATAATGCCATAGAACATTGTATATGATAATAAATATTTTTATCATAAGGCTTAATGACCCAAAATACTGAACTTCCTCTTTAAATTCACTATCTGGAGAGTTTTTTTTATGATGACTCTATGAATATAAATGTCTAATAAAATGGTTAAATAAAGGAATAAAATATAATATAATGAAAACAGTCTTTAATTTCTCAAAAATCAAAGTGATGTTTTTAAAGTGCCTTTTTTTCAACAATCAGCAGTTCAAAACCCCTAATATTAGGAAATTCTCTATGAAACTTAGAAAAGTTGCAAATTCTCTTGTTAAAGATCAAAGCACAAAACACATTTTTGCTTTTAGAATTGCCAAAACAGCTAATCATTGAAAAAGTTTTTGTGGATTTTCTTCTTCTTTAAACAAAAACAAACAACAACAAAAAAACCCTGAGCAAACTCAGAATGGCAATAGATAATGAAAGCCCTGGAAGAAATTTTAACAAGTGAACCATGAGTTACGAATATCTTCAAAAGTCCATAACACATTTTAAAAAGTAGTTTTAAACCAGCCTGTGGATTATTACTGTGTATTAACAGTTAATATATGTTATTAAACGTTTATGTTCACATTAATATCAATTTGTACACCCCTAATTATTATTACAGATACCATTTATGTATATCTGCTCACAATAGTGTTTTTATCAATTATATAAATGGTTCGTTACTGCCTGTATGCCGGGAATAATATGATAGTGTGATGCAATGAGATAAAAATACTCTGTGATGTCTGGTTTTCAGTGGACATGCCGCAGACAATGATCATTTTAACTCTTGTAATGATGTTTTTATATAAATGTGAGCCATTTTTTTTCAGCTTGTGCTTTCCTCTGAGTGTTGCATCAGACAAGACATTGGCGAAACACTGATATTTTTGCTATTTCATCACTTAAGTCCACTATTACTGCACCGTTGCCTTCATGGGCATTTTTGAACTTTATTATCTTCTTGTAATAGCCCTGCAAATGTCATTTTGATCATATATTTAAAAGCAGCCTGCATTAAAAGTTCAAGTAACACTTGGATAGTCTTGGCTTTTCAATAATCAAGTGATTAAAAAAAAACATGGTGGAGTGTTACAGACTATGCGACTCTATTAGGTTCACCCCTCAAAACCATTAGGTGCCTTATTATTATTTTTCCTGTTAGAGTACGTTGAAATACAGAAAATGTGGCTAATGATAATAGAAGAAACAGATGAAATTTCTCCTTTTACTCTTGTGTCACCCTGAAGTGCACTCAGAAACCTTGGATGGTCGCTGAACATAAATATAAGAGGAGCCATTATTCAATTTTAATTGATGAATTTAAAGAGATGAGGTGAATTATCCTTCTCTGGCAAATTAAAATATAGCTAGTTGTGTCCTGTGAATGGCTCCTTCTGTTGAAAGGAAGAGAAAAATGATTGCATTAAAATAATTTAGAGCCCTTCTTTGAATTAGAGGTCTCGGAAAATAAAGGTCCATTTTGAAAAAGTCCAGAGCCTCAAAATACCTTGTCTGCAGAAGCAAATCATGATAATTAATATGTGATAAATAGGTCTATTTTCTCCAGCTGCTTGTAAGCACAAAGATAATGAAGGTTTGCTGTCAATTTGTCTTGTTTTGCCTTCAGTTTGTTTCTAAGGGTTTTAAAAGAAGCACAGCTTACATTAAGCCAATTCACATAACAACTGTTTAAATGTTTGTTTATAATACATCTCTGGATTGACAGCATTGCCGTGTCAATTACAATGAATAGATCCAACATTTTAAATCCTTTACATTTACATAATATTATATTTCAAATAAAGTATTGCTACTTTATCCAAATTAAATTTACAACCTTAGACCACACAATGAAAAGGGGTGTGTCATTGTAATATCCCCCATCCTGTAGTATTGATCTATGTGACGTTCTGGGTAAACTGGCCTCTACAAAACTCTGCTTAGTGTTTAAGTCCTTTGCAGGACAAGTCAGAGTTTCTACAGATGCTTTCAATCACAGCTGCAGGAAAATTTTCAACAGATGCTCCCATAAACAGTCATAGTTTTTGCTGCTAGAAGTGGCGCCACAGTCACACAGCCTAAAATGTCACTGAGGACAAACTTTTGAAAAGCAAAGTCGTGTTAAAATAAGATTTCACAGTTTTCAGAGTTTCTTCCACACAGTGTTTAATGTTTCGCTGTTTTTTTACAAGTTCTAGGTTGATCATTTCAACACAATCTGGCAACTTGATCAAAACTGTGTCAAATTGTCAAAATGAACACTAAAGTGATTTGGTACATAAGTCAAATTGTACATTAGTGCAGCTTACTTTCTTTTTTCAATTCAAACCACTTAATAAGTAACCACATTTTACTTTTTTTTACACTTTTATTTTTGTCTATTTCAAGGGGCTAACAGCCTTACAAAATTCAATGGACAAAACCTATGATAAGTTTATAAAATATGATGCATTGTTACAGATGAAACTACTCAGTTCACTGTG